>JAHWFO010060774.1:762672-804397 GCA_023313115.1 Rhysida immarginata
TGTGTGTGTGTGTGTGTGTGTGTGTGTGTGTGTGTGTGTGTGTGTGTCGTAAAGAGGAAGATGGAGATTAAATGAGAGGGGGTTACACCTCCACTTGACTTTTTTCCCGACGTCGAACACTGATTGTTTGGCAACAGATGCCTTTTTCTCGGAGAGAGAGACAAATCTACGAGCGCCTGATAGGAGGGCATAGTCGAGCCGAGTCAATGTGCAATTTGGAGTCACCAAAGTACGGATTTCTTTTCAGTTTGGACGAGACTTTCGAGGGCCGTAAAAATAACTTCATCAGGGAAAGAGAGAGACATGAAAAACAGGGAAGAGAGAGGGAAAAAAGACAGAACTGGGGTAGAGGAAAGAATGTAGCTTCACACAAAGGGAGCAAAAAGGAAGGAGTGAGAAAGGCAAGAAGGCTTTCGTAACATATAGACATATAAAAAAATAGCAAACGTAATCAGAATGAATTTAATATAATCAAATTTATTCTTTCTCGGGGCAAAAGGGGCCAACTCTGTCGAAATGTTCAAGAGGGAGACCGGAAAAAATGGGTAGAGAGGAGAAATAAAAGAAGAAACTTATGAAAAGAAGAGTTAAATGTCTAAAGAAGGGGGACAATGTAAGAGAGGCACGGAATTTCAGAAATGAGGAAATTTCTAGCATGACCTCGCATTTCTTGCAATTTCAATTGTCATTTGGCTTATTACATTAAGCCCTTAGGCCTTAACAATTTTTTTACTTGCACAAAGCACATCTTTGATCGGTAACTCTTCCTCTTTATCTTCATCAATGTTGCCGCAATATAAAGGTTAAAACTTTTTCATGATTTTTAAATAATTATTTCGATAACTCGATTTACTTTATTTTATAGGACCATCTCCTCTTATATGAGGATACTATTTCCAAACGATACCAAATCAGATTTTTTCAAATTTGCGGCCAAGTTAATAATTACGTTCTTCACGCATCCTACAAACAAAATAATTCCTGTTTGTGGCAAAATGTACAATATCCTCTGTGTTTTAATGGGTTGATCTCCCCATTAAGAATCAAAACCTACCAAATCTTCGCGTTCGTCAGAGTCAAAAGGGACCAAATCATAAAAAGACGTTACTGGAAGCGTCGTCAAAATAGTTTGATTAACATTCTCGAAAATATCATTGTTACTATGCTGTGGAAGAGGTTGCAAATCAAATGATAATTGGGTAATTTTATCAAAAACTTGACAGTTTTGAGTTCACCCCCCCCCCTCCCCGACTATGGAAACTGCTGGCTGCTGCAGGCCACCTTCATCTCCCTCCATTCTGCCAATTGACCGAGCCGGCCCCTGCAATCGAGGGCAGGCTTCCCGTTATACTACCCTGTAGTTATCTGCAACACCCTGTACATGCTAATGACTGCTGGCAAAAAGTTAAATATCGATTTGGAATGGTTCTTCCCTGTGAAGGGATATTCGTACATGCTGATAGGCCATTTGACATTATTGTAAGAAACTGAAGAAAATACCAATAGCGTTTTCACCAGACGAATATGACGAAGTGCTCAACTCGTTGGAACAGTGCATCAACTGCATCATGACACGATTCTGAGCGACTAGCAGACCCAAGCTGACAGGTCTATGAAGTCAAAAAAAAGATTTCTTAATACGCACATCCTAACACACCTTCTGTTGGTATTAGCCCCTATTACTCCCTACCGCACTTCGTGTGAGCACCGGGTCTTAAAAAAAGGATCCAAACTTGTGCCTCCCAAAGTAAATCTGAAATCAAGCAACCATATCAAAGCAGAGAAGAAAAAAGATATGACGCAGCTCATCCTACAGATGGAGCTAAGTATCGAGAACTTGCCATTTTACCAACTTTGCCTCAAGCAACCACTTTGTGACAATGATTGTATTTCCGATACTGATATTTTGTACAGTGAATAATCATTACTGTATGCTTATTGTAAAAATACAAAATATTCATTTTGTTACCTGACTGCATGTTATTTAAACTAATTTGTTTTGATCCCTTCCATAAAAAGGGAAGGAATCAAAGGCGATTTTAGCCTAAAAAGAAAATTAAAAGGCCTAATTGAAAATCCTGATGTGAAGCATCGTACATTATTTTTCATTCCAAAAACTACCAAATCACGTATTTCTTTCCAAAAGGTACCACTGCTCATTTTAAAATTAAATAAATAATTACAGTGCTACATGTTACTTCCCAAAAAATGTAAGAACGTCTCAATGCAGTATTAATTACCAGCTATTTGGGATTTTATATATCATTGGGTTCTACTCGAAATAATTTTCTATCTATTACTCAAAAGATAAGTTTGGTGATTTGTTTCCTTTTGGAAATAGCATTCTCATATTACGTTAATATTAAGCACATTCGTATTCTAATCAAAACTCCTTTTTACTTCAATTTTATAAATTTACATTAAAACCATCGCCCCAAGAAGCCTGTGAAGAATAAAGGCTTCGTAAATGATACCCCCATAGGACCATTTATAAAGAAGCATTTGGAATGCTAAGATTGCATGACCTTTTGGAAGGTGCACCAAGCACAAATGGATGAATGGTCTTTTCGAACAAAGAACTGACAAAATATCTCTTATACACTCACTCACCAAAAGTCATGGCACACTTGCCTAATAACGTGTTGGGTCCCCTCTGGCCCGAATCACGGCGGCGACCCGTCGTGGAAGAGAGTCTACCAGTCCCCGGAACACATCCATAGGCACTGCAAGCCATGCCGCCTCCACTGCACTCCATAATGATGCTGCATTTACCAGTTATGTTGGTGACGACCTGACAGATCGTTGGGGACCACCTGCACCCCTGCAGCTCGTCCCACGCAGAGTGGATGTCAAATGCACCAATGGACCCATTGCATGCTACGAGAAAACACCCCAGACATCAATGGAGCCTCCAGCTACCTGAGTGGTCTCCACCTAACAAGCGGGGTCCATGACTTCGTGTGGGCTGCGCCAGACACGGACACGACCATCAGCCCGATACAGCTGAAACCAGGAAACCCTTTGCCAATCCTCAGCGGTCCAATGTCGATGTTGGTTGGCCCAGGCTAGGCGTTGCCGACGATGTGCAGCTATCAAGAATGGCACCCGTCGTGGTCTCCTGCTCCCAAAGCCAGCAGCTGCCAAGGTTCGCCGAATTTTCGTCACAGACACAGTTGTGGGACGTCCCTGGCTGTACGGCATGGTGATTTGGCCCGCTGTCGCTCTTCGATCAGCAGCTACAAGCCGGGTGATCCGGCGAACACCTCTGGCATCAATGATGCGTGGGCGGCCAGTTTGCTGTCCGACATGGGTTGTAACCCCTCGTTGGGTGTTCTCTCATAGACCCTTGCAACGGTTATGTGGGAAAATTGCAGGATGTTGGCTACATCTGATACTAAGGCACCCATCCGTCTGGCACCATCAACCATCCCCCGTTCAAATGCGGATAGCTCTCGGCGTGCTGCCATTTCTGCAGCTAGTTTTGTTTACAATGATTGTGTGATATCAAGGAGTCCTGTGCACCTGCATTCCGAGAATGGAAGCAGCGGGATCTCTCTCATTACGGACAGGGAACCTAGTTGGAGGGGTGTGCCACGACTTTTGGTGAGTGAGTGTATACGGATTAGGCAAAATATTATGACACGCAAAAACATTGCGAGGCATAATATTAGGCAAAATATTGTGACCAGGCTGCTCCACCACTGACACGCAAAACATCTGCAACGCGTAATGGCATAAATTCTTTGAAAGATTTTACCAGATTTGCAAACAGATGTCACGCAATTCCCATAGATAATGAGAAGATGGTTGGTAAGCTCTGAGCTGGCGCTCTATGACATGTGGTCAATAAAATTAATAATATCCGGCGAGTGAGGTGGCCCGGCCATCAATTGGAATTCATCGGCATGTTCCTCAAACTACTGTAGGATAATTCTGTTCTTGTGACAAGGAGCGTTGTCCTGCTGGAAGACTTCATCTTCAGTGTAACAGAAGCCATGAAAGGTATAACTGTTCAGCAAGGATATTCACATAGTCCACGATGGGTGATATGGTCATCGTGGTTCATCGGACCAAACAACTTTTCTCTATTTTTTGCAAAATTTGATCATGGTGCTCACAAGCCCATTGTAGTGAACATCCGCTACATAGTGTGGTCAGATACACTTGTACTTGAACTTGCATTGTATCAGGCTATCACATGAGTCACTGGCAGTCACCTAATTGCTTTCACCAAGCAGGACAGTCTCCGACGTTCGCATTCGTTGATTAGGCGTGGACGTCTATAACCGGTTTCACTTGTCTTCTTCCATTTTCACAGAAACTACAACAACGGCAGCTCACCAACACTAGAAGAGCCGTGCCGTTTCGTAGATACTCGTCAAATAATGTCTTTATCAAATTCGCTTAAAATAAAGCCTCACCATACTTGGTAGCCGTTAAACATATTTCGCACATTCTCATTCTCACAGGTTAGTGAAGGCCATAATGTTTTGGCTGATCAGTGTAACATTGTGACGTAATTACTTACGAGCTCAATTTCTAAACAATGTAGTTGAAGGTATTTTTACTGCGATTAGATATTAAGTTTATCCATATTTAATGTCAAATTAAATTCGAATTTTTATTTAAAATTTAACTTGCAGTCATTCCTTTTTTCATCACCTTATCTTGAAAATGTCGGACACAAATAGCAAAATTAGTCTTATCATCAGTTGGTAATTAGTCTTACTTTTATAAATATAATAGCAGAGTACCCGGTGTTGTCGGAAATAATTGCAGTTGTAGGTAAACAGAACATCCTCAAGATGGCTTTCAGAAATCTGCAATTTCCTGCTGTAGACGAAGCTCACGTTGTTCAGATGGTTCCGACGCTCGGATAACTTTTTGTCTATTAGCTGTAGGGTTCTCTGGCCAATACTCGTTCTTTTTTCGGTGCCATTTCGATAAGTATGAATTAACATGCATCCTTCGAATGATTATTAAAAAGCACGATACTGTGTGCTTGCTTGTCGAAGAGTCGAGTTGATGTATGCTTTGTTATCGGTTATGTCGTAAACTGTCCCGAGACCGACCGACGACCATATGCGTATATCCAACGTGCTGGAAGAGGAAGGGGAAAACTTCCGTCCCGTCTGAAAGGTTCTACACTGTCCAAGGGTTCTAAACACACAAACAAACACAAAATCATCTGAACATTTTTAGGGAGGTAAAGGGAGACACCTGTACTCGTATCTCTTTGCCTCCTCGAGAGAGACTGGCCTATCTAAATCGCGCTATTATACTCATTTCCTGATCATTGGTAATAATTATTAAAAATGAATGTTCTATTGCCAAGACAAAAGAAATTTCTATCATTGCATCATCTTGAAAATATTGTTGCATCATCACTACATTGGTTTTCAATATTTTCAATATCGAGTAGATGCTCAGAATGTCGCCCAGAGACTTCAATGCAATCTTTCTAAGACAAACAGGCGATACAATATCAAGACAGGCAGTGTCTCTCTCAAAATGTGCAAATACAGCGGGCCAGAAAGTTGTTGCCGAAGAACCCCGGATCCAAGTAGGCGGTCACTGAGATTCCTAGCCCGAAAACAGAAGCAAAACCCAAATGATTCATTCCTAACGACAATCTATTTTCGTCCCTTGTCTAGAAATTGTTTTATCGTTTGGAACAGCATTGCTAGATAGTGAAGAAGGTACTCTTCAACAAGCTATCTATATGCATGTCTTTTCATATTATCTTAAGTAAACATAAATGCAGAATCATAAATTGTTTCTCTAAGATGAAATTTTCATGCTCTCATAAACTAAGCATTTCTTTATTTTCGTGCGTCACACCTCAAAGATTCTTAATTTCAATTGGAAAACAAATTTCAAAACATTAAAAACACGAACTGGAAAAATTCAACAAAAAGCTGAAAAAAACGTCTTCATCTGTATTAAAAATTGTTTTCCGCAAATGAAACGCTTTTTAGAGGGAGGTGGGGGAAAAAACGCGCGCGCACACCCTAAATTCATTAAAATGTAAAACAACGGAGGCATGAAAAATTAGTTGAAACAATAAAAGCCAAGGTGTTTGATGATGATGACAAATTCTTTTAATTATACACCCTCAATTCACACACAAAAACCTCCCCACCCCGACGACACCTCGAGATATCAGTCTCTGATGCAAAATTGGAAGATCTTGAAACAACAAACAAACGAACCAAGAAAAGAAAAAAGGGAAAGGGATCCATCAACCAAAAAGGTTGAACCCAATGTGGTTTCAGTCGAATTAATCACCAGCTGGCGATCGTTCCTCATTTACACATGAAAATGAAAATAAAAGTGAAGTGCGAGAAAAGAAAAATCGCACTCGGGAGGAAGAGCAATGCTACAAACAAAGGCTGTGGAACCAAAAAAAACTGCTTGCGCGCGTGTATGTGTGCGTCTCAACCCACTTCATTATTAATGATGGGAAATATGAGCTCAAAATAAGCAGCTCATTTGTATCCCTTGCTTCTTTTCCACATTTCTCTTTCATTAAGCGGCGAGATACCCCCTCTCCAACTTAATCTTCGGCGACAAAGAGGAGCATAAATTTCTCCATCCCGAAGTCAGTTATCGCTACCGAAATTCCCTATCCCTCCAAAAACATCCCCACCATTTTCCCTCTTTTTCCCTTAATATCACTAACCTAGAGTGACTTAAACCACAGACTTCATAGATTGGAAGTTCAGACAATGTAATGATTTCGTTCAAATAGCTATCAAATGGAGGAACAAATGCAAACGAAGCAGAGAGCCGCTTTTAAATAGGAAACGGCGCAATTTCCTATTTAAATCACTGCGTTCAAATTGGTTCATGGACCTTGACACATCCAAAAAAGCAACGCTGCCTTCCTTTACATGTAACTGAGCAGCAAGCGTTAGATATTAGATTCAAACAAGGAATTTAAAAATAAAGCCCCACTTCCCAAATATTCCTAGCTTTGTTTTATAGAGGCATTATACCACGGCCTTCATTCAAGAATCTGATTACAGATACCACAAAAGGTCTAAACAATACAGACAATACATTCCAAAAGTAATGCACAATATTTTTTTAAAATTAACTTTTTATTCTACACCCTTACAACTTCTGGAGGTCATAGAAACATCCTTTAGGAACAACATGTAATTTATCCACATAATCCCCGTCCCTTCAACTGCCTTACGCTACCTTGGAAGGAGGGCGTGTACAGGGTCGGTACACGTTAATATGACCACCTGCTAATATCCGGAATATCCACCTTTGGCGGCAAGCACAGCAGCCAGTTGACGTGGCAGAGAGTCAATAAGTCCTCGGAAGGTGGTTGCAGGTATCTGGGACCATTCGGCGATCAGTGCATCCCGTAATTCCATCACCGTACGTGGTGGAGGGTCCAGCTTGCGATCCATATGGTCCCACAAATGTTCAATGGGGTTGAGATCCGGGGAGTTTGGTGGCCATGGGTGTAGCTTGAATTCATCCTCATGCTTTTCGAACCAGTCGTGGACAATTTTGGACGTATGGCAGGGAGCATTGTCCTGTTGAAAGGTGCCATCACCCTGAGGAAACACTGTCGACATGAAAGGGTGTACCTGGTCTGCGACGATCGCCAGGTAATGAACAGCATTCAGTGTACCCTCCAGCGGTATCAGTGGACTCAGACCATACCACGAAAACATCCCCCGAACAGTGACACCTCCCCCACTAGCCTGTCGTCTGCCAACGATGGTGTCGGGATGCCTGTTCTCAGATGCTTCCGGGCGAATTCTCCATCGTCCGTCCGTAAACTCATAAGCCATGAGTTTACAGAAAATGAATGGTTTGATTAAATCTCCAGAAGAGCAACACAAATGGTCATTTTTTGTTAGTCACCTAGATCAATACGGCATTGTGTTAGATCAACTGAGTGAGGACATGGAAAAATTTGAAGACGGAACGAAGCAGCTCATCCAAAGATGTCAGCTGTGCTAGAAAACCTGGAACTCGAGTTATTCAAATACCTGGTATCTTAGGAATAAGAGGATCACCAAAGTTTTATTAAAGTTTGCTAAAGGAGTGATAAACGTATACTGAGCTTGCTGTTTTCTATAATAGGCTTTTCCAATATTTTAAGATTATATAAAGTGTAAAATTAAATATTAACCCTTTTTATGTATAGTACTTTGTAATGAAATAAACGTTTGAATATTTTTTAAATAAGTTAATACAGCTAGATTGTTAGGTGTCATTTCAGTTTTTTTTCCTTATAAATTAAAACCTTAACTTTGGGGCACTCATGAATACGCGCAAAAATAGTACTTGAAAAAAATGGTTAAATGTGAGTATATTTAAGGTGTGTATCGAAATTAATAGGACAAAATTATAGGCGGCGCTATGATCAGGCAGCAGCACCTGTATGCAAAATGAATGCGCGTAACGGTCATTCCTCATTTGCATTTCCGGTGTTGGTATGAACAAGTTGCCTAAGAAACATGAATAAGGACGAAAATGTCGTTCCATCTAATAGGGTAATATCTGACCTTTTACACCTGCATAAACATAACAGTTTGTGGCAAATACAACCCTTTTCCAAAATGGTTCGGCCACCTCGAAAATTTCGTGCCACATCTACTAGAAAATTTTATTATAAAAAAAATATTTCTTTGATCTGAAAAGTCTTTTTAAAGTTAAAAAGTTTGGTTATTTCTATACTTTAAAAAAAATTATGAAACGTTTAAAGCTAGGTTCTAGCATCATTATTTTCAGTTAAAAAAAGACACTTGTTTCAAAATGGTTCGGCCATTCCGTTTTCGCTTCAAAATGGTTCGGCCGAAGACTATTTGCATATAAAAAATTATTCTAAAAATGTTTTGTCACGTGATCTATGACTTTACTTGTTCTTGTAATGCAAACCGTATAAATAGACAATAATAACCATCAATGTGGTATTACAACTTGATATTCTATAACGACACATCATCTTCGAACAATCATGCCACGTGGAAAAGCGCTTTCAACTGATATTCGGCAACTTATCATTAAAAAACACAAAGAAGAACAAAAGTCTGCTGGTGAAATTGCAAGGATATTGAATATCAGTCCGTCAACTGTGAAGGACATTGTTAAGAAATACAAAACCACATGGGACATCTCCATAGGAAAGTCAACTGGACGGCCAAAAGCAACAACTGCAGCAGAAAACCGAGCACTACGAAGGATAGTGAAAACGAAGAGGCATTCAACTGCTTCCGAAATTAATTCCTCATGGACCAATGCAATAAAGAAGCAAGTGTCTACTTCAACCTGCCGTTGTCGCCTTCACAACATGGGCTACAAATTTTACAAGGCCAAAGACAAACCCCTCCTGACAAAGAGGAACAAGAAGGCAAGACTAGAATGGGCCAGAGGACGTAGAACATGGACTCTAGATTTGTGGAAAAAGGTGATTTTCTCAGATGAGTCAAAGTTTGAAGTGTGTGTGGGTAACCGCTCATCACGCGTCATCCGGCAGGCTGCTGAAGCTTTTCATCCATCCTGCATTCGCACAAATGTGAAGCATCCCCTCAGCCTGATGGTGTGGGGTTGCATGAGTGCATCAGGAGTAGGAAAACTGCAATTTATTGATGGAACTGTTAATGCTCTAAAATACATAAACATTTTGGAGGAGAATTTGATTCCATCAATTAAGAAGCTGTATCCAACTAATAGCGAAGATGCTATTTTTCAGCAAGACAACGCACCATGCCATACAGCAAACAAGCTGTGAACATACTACCATGGCCTGCTAGTAGTCCAGATATGTCACCCATCGAGAATGTTTGGGGAATGCTAAAGAAAGTGGTGCGCAGACGTCAACCAACAACAAAGGATGAACTGAAAACTGTCTTGCAAAATGAATGGGACAAAATCACCCCTGAACAAAGTGAAAAGTTAATTAACTCGATGCCTGATAGAATTACTGAAGTAATTAAAAAAAATGGAGATGTAACTAAATATTAATTGTAAATGGCCGAACCATTTTGAAGCGAAAACGGAATGGCCGAACCATTTTGAAACAAGTGTCTTTTTTTTAACTGAAAATAATGATGCTAGAACCCAGCTTTAAACGTTTCATAATTTTTTTTAAAGTATAGAAATAACCAAACTTTTTAACTTTAAAAAGACTTTTCAGATCAAAGAAATATTTTTTTTATAATAATATTTTCTAGTAGATGTGGCACGAAATTTTCGAGGTGGCCGAACCATTTTGGAAAAGGGTTGTAACCTCATTCCATATGAGTTTTTCCTTTGGGGCTATAAAATAGATAAGGTTTTCGTGAGTCCTTTGCCAAAAGGCTTATCGAGAGAGCTTCATCAAAGAAGCACGAATGCAGTTATATACCAACAATGTTGCTACTTGGAACAAAAGTCCCATGAATTTGATTACAGCATTGACGTTTGTTTAGTCATCATGAGAGGGCATATCGAACATTTCTTAGAGATATAAAAACTTTAGATATTAACGTTCTTCACTGACATGTTTACTTGACTCGGCCTGAGCTACTAAGCATCCAAACCCAGACGAGGCTTACGCAGCCTAATGTACATGTAAAATTGTTTTTGAAGGTGTCCGGTATCAAGAGACTACAGGTGAAGATCTTCACAGACTCAAAATGCGCAGTAACCGCCAAAAAAAGCATTTCCTGAGGAAATCAATACTCGTTACGAAAACATAAATATTTATAAAGTGAGCGAAAGCAAGGTAACAATCTTTTCACTTGCAGAACCGCGTTCGTTTGCTTAATAATTGCTCATTATCTCTATAGTAGTGGGTCATCGAATTAGGAAATTTTTAAAATTTGAGAGAGAAGTGCCTTTTTAAGCTCTATAGAAACTTCTTCTCATAGGAGAAAAGATCAAACTTGTGAAATAATTGGTACGAAATAATTCCACACAGAAAGGAGCACTTTCTGACAAAGTCTGCTTCCATTTTATATGGTAAATTTAGTTGTTATTTCACATAATTTTGATTGTGCATGGGGAAAAACGGGTGAAGGAAGCGCGAAATTCAGAACCTGCTTCAACATACATACATACATACATACATACATTCTTAAAATCATATGAAAACGAACGAGTAACAAAGGTTTCATCACTGAATTCTGAAAGAGTCAAATGAAAATTTGATTTAGGAGAACCTACGTAACGTAAGGGCGTTTTCATACACACCAGCAAAATCAGAGCCGGTGACGGCGATGGCTCCGGATGTGATGTAATCAAATTAGGGCTTTCATACATAGCCCGGACTGGCAGATTTACCTGTCGGCCACCGTCAAATGCGCTGGCGTTAAACTCGACAATCGGATGCCGGGACGATCTCAGATTCGTCGTTTTCAATGTTTTCTTACAGAGTTTTCATACGCACTGGCAAAGTCGGAGCTGGTAACGGTAAACACACTTGTCTTCATGAGGGACAGTTGCTTTCATTATGGTAGTTGATGCTTGATACTGTCTTCCAATCATTCAAACTGTAAATGTAAAGTATTGGGAGTATAATTAAAAACCTTTGAAAAACGTATAAAAACTCCCTTCCGATTACCTCACGGTAAACAGAAGATGTACCCAGTGCTGCCTATTTTTGGTATGATAGTCCAAGAAGGTAACGTTTGTTGAATGCAGCAGACATCTTTCTTACAACACCGGTAAAAACTTGTGCACAATAAATGGCAAGAAGAGAATGCCGGCGTTTGTGAAAGGAGCCACTGGCCGGTAATCGCGTCTTCACTGGCTCCGGTTTTGCTGGTGTGTGTGTGAAAGTGCCTTAAAGGTAATCGCAAGAATGGGTGCATATGTTCAATATTGCCACGATTTAAGGTAATAAAGTATAAATTCCGGACAGTAGTTAAAGGCTGATTGGTTACTAGTCAGATTTTACGCACATGACTATTATCCTTACTAATTCCTGGTACAAACGCAAACATCCATAGCCAAAGCAGTATTCGAACCAGACAACTCAAGCCACCGTATGGAGCTTCTTCTGATAGTATGAAACTGGTCCCGATATTCGAGTGCGTTTCTACAGACTACCTGAGTAACATTGTTGTTGAGCATGTCCAACGAATGCTGCATCTGTATCCTGGATGTGACGGACGGAAATGCTATTGTTTATCGTGGTTCAGTATGACTCTTTTGAGTCAGAACTACACAGTCCAGTCACATTAATGTGACCACCCCCTAGGTTCAACATCAGCGAAAAATGGTTACGTCCAGAAGGTAAGTAGCAATATCAGGGTTGGGGGGGGGGGGGGGTAGGAAGGGTGTCAGAGGGAAGTAGGAAGCATTGCAATTGTTAAGTCATGGCGAAACGTAGCGATTTATCCGATCTCCAAAATGGCATGATCATCGGCTTCCGAGCCAAGTGCGGCAGTATTTCCGAAACGAAAGAATGGCAATACCCAAAATCAGCGACGTGCCATATATGGGGCACCACCGGTCATAGACGACAGAGATGAACGACGGCTACGGAGATGCGTGCAAGCCAACAGACGTGCAGTCGTGGACCAACTGAACTCCCAGATGAACCAGGGGGCTACCAAACGTGTATCCTCAACGACAGTTCAGCGAACGTTGCTGCGTATGGAGCTCCGCAGCAGACGGCTGGTTCGTGCATCAATGCTGACGGCTGTTCACCGGCGACAAAGGCCGACATTTATACGTCATTACCGCAACTGGACAGCAACAGAGTGGCGAAAGGTGGTTTATGCTCCATCGGACAGATGGGCGATGGCGTGTACGGCGTTCAGCGTCAGAAAACCAACACCCTGCAACACGTGCCGCAAGGGTCCAGGCCGAAGGAGGCAGCGTCCGCAAGGGTCTGGGAAATGTTTTCATGGCACTCCCTGAGTGGATTCATCATTGTGGACGGCACCATGGATCAATCAAAATACGCATCTGTCCTTTCGGACCATGTCCATCCCTACATGCAGATTGTGTTTCCTCAGGACGATGGCATCTTCCAGCAGGACAATGCGACGTGCCATATAGCGCGCAGTGTCCGTGCGTGGTTCAAATAGCACGAGGATGCGTTTACGGTACTCCCCTGGCCCCCAAACTCCACAGATTTAAACCCCATAGAGCATCTGTGGGACCACCTCGATCGGATTGTTCGCGCCATGGATCTCCACCGCGCAACCTATGGCAGCTCGCCACAGAACTGGAGTCGGCATGGCTTCACATCCCTGTCAATACCTTCCAGAACCTTATTGGCTCTCTTCCTGCCCGTCTCGCAGCTGTCCGCGCCGCGAAAGGTGGTTATTCTGGCTGCGTACAGGTGGTCACATTAATGTGACTGAACTGTGTATATCCGATAGCAAGATCCTCTTGCAACAAACCTGCTAAGAGAACTAACACAGTCTGGTGAAGCCTAGTCTTCCAATGATTTACAAAGGCTTCAACACCTGATTGACTCTATACCACATAATGCTGTAATTCTGTCCGGGTGGTTTCCAATGAAATATTAGACACATGATAAAATAATGAATATTCCTAACTTGATAACCACTCAGTGTACAATATTTGAACAATTTTGAAGAACACACAGAGCCACGACAAAATATTTCAATGACAGCACAAGGTTTTTCCCACCGATTTCCTGAACAAAACAGAAGAAAAAGAAGAGACTGATTCAAAATTTATTCAATTTCCCAACGATTTTGCATAATAAAAAAAATCAATGCCAGAGTGTAAAGACAAATAAATAAATAATATTCTAAAAAAATTCAGAGAAAGCGTGAAAAATAAAAAAATAAAAACTCAAAGCAACAACACAAAGATGGAGGAGGACCAATAAAAAAAAAGGAGAAGTAAAAATAAAAAGAAGCAGGCCCATAGCTTTGGCATTAAATTGCCACTAATAAGCCATCAATTTCCCCGTTCGTCTTGGCAGAGACGTATTGGATTTTTAATTCTAGAAATTGTCTCTAACGCTTTTCCAATTTGCGTTCTTGATGGAGGAAAAATATTTCAATTAATAACTCATAGGAGAGAGCCTGAAGCAGCGGCGGCGGCGTCCTCCTCCTCCTTCTCCGCCGCCGCCGTCCTCTTCACTTACCTTGCGGGCACGGAAGGCGACACGTCACCGAAGCTGCGTTGACGATCGATCGAAAGAGAGAGAATTCAAGCCAAGTGCCAAGAAAAACGTGCCACGCGCGCACGCACACGCACACACACATACACACACACTAACAGGTACCCCCCGTCAAGGTTCTCTCTCTTTTTTTTTTTTAATGCCAACGTCACTTCAATTACACGCCACGAGCGTTTATTAAAATAAAAGGTAAAAGTCATGGAGGAGGCGGTAGTCAACTGCGTTATCATAAAAACACCTTCAAATTAACTTTACCTTCAGATTTTTTTTGTATCCGCTCAATCGAGGAGGGGACCAAAACCAAGACATGTAAAGCTGCGCATTTCGAAGGAATATAAAGAATATAAAAAGGAGCTGAGATACCACTACTGTCGGCTGAGGTGTCGAGATATCAACGAGGTATAGATCCTGCGTTGTCAATTCTTCTTTACATTTTTAGAAAATTCATATATATTTTGGGGTCCGACAAAGTCTAATATGATAAAATTCAAAAGATCTAACATCCGACAAGATAAAAAGAACTTTACATTCCCTGCATCGTTATAAAATGAGCGCTTAAAATTGAACTGGAGTTTCTTATTTCACAAAGCGTAAAAGAAACACTGTAGAGTAATAATACTGTCACTCTTCAACGTACTCTCCCTCTTTCAGAATATGCTTGTTCTGGAAGCTTTCGTATTCCAGACTCGAAGAAATAAAGTCGATACCACATTAGGACCGATTTTCACTTTTACTTCATCAATGGACAAGTTTTAGCGCCCTTTGAGCGTTGACTTTATAGAATCCTCAGGTTGTTATGGAGAATGCAGCTAACACGACCAACACTAATGTTTCGACACTGATTGACGCAGTAGCAACTCATCGGTTGCTCCTTATGAGCTCATCAAGCCTCGCCATGGTCAAGTTGTTGAAACCAGATTTTTTGCTGCGTGAATTAATTCTCCAATATTCGAAGAAATCAGCTTGAAAACTGCATTTTTGATAGAGGTGGATTTATGTTAATCAGACCGCTTACATTCAAGAGTAAAGTGATAGACCCATATCTCCTTTAGTCAAATGCTCATCAAACGTCGAAATTTGGATGCACACTGTCTTTTGCACCATGGCCTGAACATGACATCAATAATGTATTGTTGAAGCACTAAGATTGTGACGTTTAACCTACTTCTGTAATAGCAACACCCGGGGCCAATATTATTTTGTTGACCCCAAGCACCACCAGAACGACGTAACAATGTTTTTTATCTTTTCCATGTTTAGGCCTGGTAGTTTCTGTAAAACCGTGTTTGCACCAATCGACCCTTGAAATCCGTGACAGGCAAGACTCAACATACTCTATTTGAAGCCTTCGATGAATTCCAAGCCCTTCCACATTTTCTAAACGCAAATTTTATGATAATACGTTGTTCTAAATCATGTTTTAAACTAACAAATTCCCAAACAATTCTTCTTGCCTATTGATCACATGATACACACACATGTATATCAACCAATTTCATGCGATTAAAATAAAAGTCCAGTTTAAATGGGAATGTAAATCGTAATTTCCCACCAGGCCAAAGTAGGTTGACCACTTTCCCCTACATGTCCGTTAGATGACGACTCATATCAGTCATATTCTTATACAGGGTCGAGTCAGTAAATTATGACCACCTATCTAATAACTCGAATAGCCTCCTTTTGCAGCCAAAACAGCAGCTAGACGACGGGGCATGGACTCAATAGTGCTTGGAAGGTGGCAACAGGAATCTGGGAAGTTTGGAGGCCAGGGTAGTAAGTGGAACTCATCCTCATGCTCCTCGAACCATGCACGACAATTTTTGGCCACGTAGCATGTGGCATTATCCTGTTGAAAGATCCATCATTTGCAGGATACACAGATGCACCTGGTCGGCAACAATGGACAAATATGCACAGCTATTGACGGTAACTTCCGAAGAGAGTAATGTACCCAAAACATGCCACGAAAACATGCCCCAGACCATTACACTACCTCCTCCAGTTTGTTGTCGCCCAACAATGGTTTCAAGTAGTTTATTTTCGGATTCTTCCGGCGGATACGCTAGCGCCCATCGATACGATGCGTTAGAAAACTTGAGAGTCATCGGAAAATGCAACCTTCTTCCACTGTATAGGGTCCAATGTTTGTATTGCAATGCAAACGCACGTCGTTTCTTGCTATGCACACCTGTCAACATAGTTGCTGGAACCAGACGTCTGCTGCGAAAGCCCAAGTTGTTATCGATAGCCTTCTGGTGCATTCCTTGTTCATATTGGACTGTCAATGTATCGACGGTAGCGCGTCGAACACTCTTAACCAGCCGCCGCAAGGGCAGCTCACCCCGTTCATTAACGGCCCGTAGTCTCCTACAGTTTGCACGCCTGGAATTCTCATCTTGTCCATTCTTCCATTCATTGTATACCTTCACTACGGCACTTTGCGAACACTTCACGAAAGCTGCGGTTTCCGAAATGCTGCGCCTTTTCAAGTTATGTTAGGTCGCGTGCTTAGCCACTATTTTAGTACGAACTGTTCCTCTGAAACCACTTTATATGTCTCCCAACAGGCAGGTTTATCCGCGCCCCCCTCCCTTGTGAATGGGCACAACCGTATTTACATAAACCTACGTGGCGGTCATAATTCAATGACTCGCTCGACCGTGTAGTCCAAAATCTGTCCGGGGGGGCGGAGCAGGAAGGTTAGCCTGTATAAATACAGGCCTCTTGGGCATTCACATCAATCACATTCGTGCAGAATGAAGACAAATGGAGATATGTAAAACGGTGGAAAAGATTGACGTGGATACTGTGATTGAAATTCGTCCTCTACAGAAAATTTGATAATGACAAGACAGACGTGCACGACATGCACCTATCTGGTCAGGCGATGATATTCTTACAGCCCGGACCAATTTTTTTTATCTGTTGTGATCACTGAAGAATCCTCTGATTGATATCTAAATTCTGCAATGCTGCCTCGTGTATCATTAGAACAAATGTTTAGACAAGGCCATATTATTGCTTACATGTACCATTTGAATAAATATATGCAAGTCTTGATATCTTATTAATTAAACCACGCTCCTATCTTCCAATTTCAAAGATAACCGGTGGAAAGTTCTTATTGCTTTCCAAATGGTAACTTCCAGTCCTTTTATCACACAACCTGTGCAAAGCCGATACGTACTGTAGACTGGACCAAACAGACACAAATCACGTCTAAACGGAACAAAACGGAGCCACACCGCAAACCAAAACTAAGAGGGGCGTTCGGAAATGATTTACAATAGTAGTTTTTTTTACCTTATTACTGCACATGAGTTAAGGTACATGGGATCTCTTAAGATTCTCCCCACCGACATCAATACACCGCTGCTACCTTCCGATTCACCCCTCTTACATCGCAGCACGTCCTTCATGTTATCGAATAAAGTATAATCAGATAGCGCGAGATCCGGTGAATATAGTGGGTGTGGCACAACAATGAACCCCACGGATGTCAAAGTTGCAGTCGTGACATTGCTGTTATGGGGCCGCGCATTGTCGTGCTGGAGGAGCACTCCTTTCGACCATTTTCCCTTTCGCCTTTGCTGAATCCTGCGTCTATATCGTGTAAGAATGTCACAGTACACACTGCTGTTGACAGTTGTTCCTTTTGGAAGCCAATCCATTAGCACTATGCCACAAGTGTCCCAAAAGACGGAGATCATCTGCTTACCTGCAGATGGAGCAGCACGAAATTTCTTGGGCTGGGTACTACCAGGATGCTTCCATTGCATGGATTGGACTTTTTTTTTCAGGTGTACGGTTGTGACACCATGATTCGTCACCAGTCACTCCAAAAAAATATGGATCTTCATTCTTCATTTCCAATAGTCGACGACAGAGTTCAACTTTTTTCTCCTTCTGGGCCTGAGTCAAGTTCCGTGGACCCAATATGCACATACCTTGCCCATACCCAAATCGTCATGAATAATGGAGTGCAGGGTTGGGTGGCCGAGGCCTGTCTGCAATCCGAGTTCATCAAAGGTTATGCGCCTATCAGCCATAATCAATTGAGACACAATCCAAGAGTCCGCGATACTTACGGCCGACCAGTACTCACATTCTTGCGTGCAGATTCCCGTCCACTAGCGAACCCAGCGATCCAGTTGTAAACATTCTTTTTTGTGAAGGTGCTTCTTGACCACAGGCTTCTCTTATATCTGTTGTTTTGACTCCTTCCTTCCTTCCACAAAAACCATGCGGTCCATCTTTGTCCATGATAGTCTCCTTCCATTTTGTCCATAGCTTGCTCTACTTACCAACAAAAAAGCGCTGTCCTTACACTATAAGCGCTACTCACAACTGCCATCTAGTTTTTGCGTGCTGTACTAGAATCAGTTCATCGTCCCACGAGATGGCGTGCCCGTAGTGTGAGCGGTCTTTGTAAATCATTCCCGAACGCCCCTCGTAATTCAGACCTGTTGCAACGTAGTCAACTTCCCATCACAAAATCGCGCATGCTAACTTGTGGCGCGTTGTTAAACTGAGCTTGTTTTAGCACCACCACGATGCTGATTCCTTCGATTCATTTGTTTCAAAATGGTCGATGCGCATCTTCAGAAGCGAATCAGCTTACCTCATCCTTAAAACAAGAACACGAAAACGGACGACCTTTCTTCCTGCTCAGTAGTCTCGTAAGCACTCAGCCTAAACGAGACCTAAACGAGACTGATTGCTCATTTGAACAACATCTTTCCAGAGAGCGCGCTCAATATAATAACGGTCCCTTATTCTCTGCCAGATATTCAAAATACCGGTCCTTACAAAATGAGTATGCTAAATTCGTGACGACATTTCACAAACAGGTTTATTACTAATCCTTGAAAAGATTTGTTTATTTATTAAGACAAAAGCAGCAACAAAATGTTCAATGTGACGTGCTTAGGTGTCTTGGTTGCTGGACGAAAAGAACCCTTGCAACGCACGTGTTAAAGTGAAGAATAACTCAAACACCGATACTTCATGCATTTTATATAAAACTTTAAGAAACCGATCCACTTTTAAAATACAAACAGAGAAACGTGAAAAATGAAAAGAAAAAAAAACATTAGAGGCCCAATTAAATTATCAACTGCAGGAATCCATGTTCTGCGCTTAGCACATTTCAAGAGAAGGGAAACTCCGTGGGGCCCGAAATTTTCCAACTATTTTATCCAACCAACAGATCCGACGAGTTGATAGCATAAAATAGAATTAAGGTTCCAGGAAAAGAAGAAAAATCTGCTCGGGTAATAGAGTTCGACCAAATGAAATGTCACCGCTGCACTTGGAGCAAAAAGACGTTTTGCGTGGGAGGGAGGGATTCAGCGTTTTCTGGCATTTTCCGCTGCCATCGAGACAGTTCCCATTCTTGAAGGCGCTTTTCCCGATCAGACGGGGGTATGTGTCCCTGCAAGACAAGTTGGAGGCCGCAAGCACTTAGGGAGACACGAGTATCCCACTTCAATCTGTCCGTGACAGCTATAAAACGGCTGTGTCGCTGGGGTGGATGAGACCCGAGGGGTCAGCGAACCAGTTCAACTCGGACGCCGTCCAAACCCAATGACAAAAGGAAGAACCGTTCGCCGAGAACTAAATGAAAGCCCTCCCTTGCTCTCAATTATGGATTCATCAGGGCCCATAAACACCCCCTCCTCCCGTCGACGGGGTCTAAAACAACCCCCTTTGAACACGAGAACGAGGCTCGGTGATTCATATAACCCCCCACGAGACATACAGTAAAAGAGAAAGGTGAATTAGGAAGGATGGATTAATTGCCTCGCATTCCACTCTTACCCCCCTCCGAGGGAACCAACATAAAAGCGCAAAAGAGCGGCGTTTTCTATTTTTACAGGCCTCTTTCTCCTCATTAGACTCGGGCACAAATTATTGGGATCCCTCAAGATAAATTTCATCCTGAAAAGCCAGAGTGAATCTTTCATGAGGAACTAGATAATACGAAAAAAAAGAGGGGGGGACGCAATTGATATATAAAACTTTAAAATCGCAAACGCGTGTTTGCCAACATCCCAAATGAGAAGCAATTACTCTTTGTTAGCATTGCGCTAATTCGATGATTTGTGAGCATGCGTCGAACTTTAAAACGCACTTTTACTATACAAGCCTCTATAAAAACAAAGAAATAAATAAAATTAAAAATCTTTTTTTTTCCTCTCGTCGTTGTTGTGCTTGTAAGTCTTTGGGGAGAGATCTGACAAAGAACGCTTCTCTTACTGCGCCCGGGGAAGGGAGAAATCAATTTATCACGTGACTGATAGATTTTCATAACAATTTCATTCTTTCATTCGCCATTTCGTTTGGAGAGTTTTAACATCAATAAAAAAATCTGTTTTATGAGAATTCCAAACGCCACATTTGTATCATTAAAGCATCGAAGCCTGAAGCTACTTTCTTGCAATGTACATGAAAGTTGCCAAATGCGTACCAAAAGAATTCACTCGACGCCTATTTAAGCACATTTTCCAAATTTTTATGACCAGCGTCTAGAAATTGAAGAGAGTCGGTAAGATACTGGAAAGTATCTACTGGAATCTGGAGCCATATATACTGCATTGCGTCCAACAGTTCAAGAGGTGCGTGACAGAAGATTTATGCGTCCAACAGTTCAATCCCAAACGCACTCAATTGGATTTCTATACAATCAGGATGCCATTCCCAGAAGGCTTTCCCATTAGACCTGTTGTCAACTGCAAAGGCGCATCTTTATACAGCATCGCGAAGCAAATTACGGCCTGGATAAAATGCAACTATCCCTTGAACAACAAATACGTCGTTAAAGACTGTCAGCCTAATGCACGACCTAAAGAAGCTAAAATTGAAGGATTATGAGAAAATGGTCTCGCTGGACATTGTCAATTTATACACCAATGTGCCTTTTGGCGAGACAACTGGCCTCGTTGAAGCTGAACTCAAGCATAATGGGACGGATCCGAACACACGTAAAGACCTTATTGACTTCTTGCGACTGCTATATTCGCAGAATTATTCTGAGTTCAACGGACGATTCTTCTTGATACCGGACTGGCTCCCCAGCCAGTTCCATCGTTTCTGAAATCTTTCTGCAGAACGTGGAGGAACGATGGATTGACGACATGATCGACGAAGGGGCATTATCTGTATAAAGACATATCTCGACGACACGCTCATTATATTGGACACGAGGGTATGCTCAGTAGATGCATTACTAACGCAGTTCAATGCTATGCACCCCAAAGTGGAGGCAAACAACGGGATCAGTTACCTAGATTACCTAAATAGAGAAAGAATTCGACGACGGCCAATATCATCCCTTTTGATTACATGCACCCGAGGACGCATGTGAACACTGCGATTCGACACGGTTTTCGGAGGGCCATTTCTTACCCCATAGACGATAAGGTTCGCAAGTACGAGATAACTATCCACTGTGTTTGAATTGGCCAGGATAAACCAGTTCTGCGAGGAGGGTGACGAGTTCCATATTCCAGGACATAATCAAGGAAGAACGCGGCCATATGATGGACAAGGACCAAAAACCAAGTGCTTTTGTTTTGTCCCATCTTCACATACACTGGACAAAACACAAACCGGATCTCGAGGCTATTCAAGAACCAGGATCTGGGCGTGGCATTCCGCACGACAAACATGAAGCTGATTTTGAACCCAACCCAGATGTATTCCAACGTGGGGGTGCGTACATGCTTCGATGTCCGGACTGTGAGGCGATCTAAGCGGGCTCGACGGCGGGTCGTTCTGGGAGAGGTTCAAGGAACACAACCGGGCTTGAAGGAATGGAGACAATAAGTCGGCCACGCGGACAATCTCATAAGGGCCGGACATCGCATTTAAGCATGGAGGAATGCATGGACAAGAGCAGAATCCTGATTAAGTAAGAAATGGAGATTAGAAGGCACCATCGCCTTCTTAACGGCCAAACCTCCTTTGAAAGAGACGGAGTCATCGATTTCCTAATCAGATTAGAAGACGATCGGCGTTTTGAGGAGCGCTCGACTAGGTCCGCCATGACTATTATTACATAGAGAACACGCTTACTGGCTTTAACTTTGTAACAGGATAGCCTCCGATGATGAAGACATTCGAAACGCGTTAGGCATTAAATATTTCTTGTTTCCGTATCACTGCTTGAACTCTCTTTAGATACTAGATATGGATTTCCTAATTGCTTGCCAGACTTAAGCTTAAGGGCTGTTTAATTCTACAGGTGGAGAATCTGCGAGCAACCATGTGATGTCTAATTATGTTTAGCAAGAACTGTAAACCCATTTTGATTCATGGTTTCAGGAAAATGAAGACAGCCACTCCAACATCATGGGGAATCAGAAAACAGAGAAGCCTCTGAAAGGAAGGAGCCTTTTTAAAGGAAAGAAGTTGGAATTTATGGATTCCAAAGAACAGAAAACTATTTTGGGAAGAAGCCACAGGAGCTAACCAAGGCGAACAATTTACTCTTCAGTTAATGAATTTCGGTGATTTAGCGTTTTAACCTCGCCAATGAAACTCGTTGCTATTTAAAGTTATAGTTTCAGGGGAAAAAAATTAAATTTTTTTAATATTAATAAGCTAGATACACATAGAGCAAGAGAGGAAAGCAAAAAGGGTACATGGAGAAGAAAGAATGGGGGTGGAAAATAAAAAAATATGGTTTTGCTATTTCACGCGCGTCTTGCTTCGCTATTTCACCCCCACCCCCATACCCCTTGATGACGTCATTAAAAGCGGCGGCGAAGCGACCGGAAGTTGTTTTCGTTTGCCAGCCGAGAACCCATCTAACTATCGAACGATCTTCCGGGACCCTGTGCTCGCACCTCAAACGCCGAGAGGAGAAAGGGGGTTCATTTCGTAATGATGCCGTTGTCATAAGGCTCCGTCGTCGTAGTCGCCGCCGAGAAAGGAAGGAAAAGAGGTGGTGGAGGAGGGGATAGAGGGAAAACAACCGTCGAGGTATTAAAGGAAGGAAACTGAAGATGGCAGCACCGACGATGCTCCTATCAGCACCGCAAGAAAGAGAGAATGAAGGAGGAGAGGGAAAAAAATACAAAAAATCAAGCCCGTGGTGGTCCTCAGCCGAGGCTTCTTCCACCAGCACACAGCGAAGACAATCTCGACTGGGAATTGAGAAACAGTTTTATGATTAGGCGATGGGGTCTACCTTGGAATTGCTTTCCCTAATGGTACAAGTGGATTGTTAGTCTTCATTACTCGACACAAGTTGCGTCCTCTCTCTTATAGATTTCCATTAGGGTCAGGGCAGGAAAAAATGCGGACTGCACCCGGTCGAAGAAACCAAGAAAAACCCAAAGAGAGGAAGGGAAAACTTGAAGAAAGAAGAAAGCAGAAAAAGCGGGAGGAAAAAAACAAAATAGTGGTGCTATAAGATATAGATAATAGGGAATGCTAGCCATGGCTGGAACGAATAGGGAATTATACCACGTGCTTTTATAATTATAATTGTAAATAAATGCTTTCCCCTTAAGTGAGTCAGGGATCTGGCTACTATGCTGGCTGTGACACTCTTACTTTAAGTCAAGGATTGACAAGTGACGAAGAGCATCCAAATCAAAATCTCACGAAGTCGGCAATGAGAAACTTCATACTGCATCGGAAGTGGCGCAGGTTAACGCCACCCGCGTTCGGGAGTAGGCAGAACCTGCCGTTCGAAAAATAGTTGACATCCTCGCGGCTATTATTTCGGGGCAATGACTCCGAGAACAAGCCCCACCAGTGCGCTCACAAACCATGAAGTTACTACTTCTTTAAGCGCTTCATCACGTTGGAAATGTGTTCTTTCGAGAAATCCTTTCGCTTTTGAGAAAAGGTGAAAATCACTAGGCGCCAAGTCGGGGCTGTAAGGGGGATGATCAAAAACGTCCCATTTGAAGCTTTGCAATTCTTGTTTGTTCTCATGAATCAACATAATCCCTACAGACAACATTTCACGTCTCTTGTTTTGAAAGTTGCTTTTCTGCTTTTTCAAGGAGAATGCGTGTAATGCCACTCCACAGACCGGCGCTTGGTTTCAATCGTTGGAGGCTAATCAGTATAACATCGACAGTGAAAAACGTGTCTCTCATTATGAGAAGTGCCTCAATAACAATGGCAATTATGTAGAAATGTAGTATTAGCTTTAGTATAGTTGCAAATAAAGTATAGTTGCAAATATCTTTTGTTTTTTGTTGAGCTACACCCAAACGTTCTTTACTTTCTGGACGACCAAAACAAACTTGGCTTTGCAAGATGGAACTGTAAGGAAGATCTCTGCAGACTGCATATCATCAAGGTATAAAGAACTACCCAGTGCTCGGCTATGTTGAAACAGAGTGGTAGTTATTTATCACAGCTCTGATTCCTTACGCAGCGACCAAAAGCCGCTAAGTGACGCGCAGAGCACTGAGAAAAAGAGAATGTTGGGAATAAGAAATCCAAGAAGGTATCAAGGAAGTCTATGTGCTATGACTTGCAAATAAGTCACCTTGAGTCGACTCGAGGTGCGAAAAAGAGCAGCAAAGGCAGGAGCAATAGTTAAAGCCAAGACCGGGAAGAAATTGGAGACAGATTACGGCTCGGAACAAGGTACGAGGGAAAATCAAAAAGTAACATTATTTATTATTTTAAGAACGTGCTGGAGCAGACATGAACAAACAAAATATACAAAGTACACATCAATGTTCTGGTTATACGAGGTGCGTTCAAGTTCTAAGGTCTCCAAATTATTTTCTGACAAAATACTTAACCCAGAAAGTTGTAACTATTGCTACTTCTCGACGTAATCACCGTGAAGTCGAACACATTTTTCACAACGGCGGTGCCATGATTCCATGGCTGCTGAGAACTCTTCTTTAGGGGTATGTTTTGCCCACTGGTAAATCGCTGAAGCAACGGCAGCTCGGTTGGGAAACGAGCGCCCACGGAGAGTGTCCTTCATGATTGGAAAAAGCCAGAAATCGCTAGGAGCGAGGTGTGGTGAGTATGGAGCATGGGAAACCACCTCAAAATTGTTATTTTGAAGAAACTGCTGAGTTAGGAGTGCCCGATGAGGAGGGGCATTGTCTTGATGAAAAAGCACCCGTCCATTCTTGTTTGGTCGTTTCTCATGCAATGCTGGAAGGAATTTGTTCTCAAAACATTTTCGTATGAATTAGCTGTAACAGTTGTACCCTTCGGAACACAATACGTGAGGATGACGCCTTCGCTATCCCAAAACATGGCCACCATAACTTTCTCAGCAGAGGCTGTGACTCGAAATTTTTTCGGTGGCGGTGAATCACTGTGTTTCCATTGTGAAGATTGGCGTTTCGATTCGGGGTTAAAAAACGGAATCCACGTCTCATCCATCGTCACAACTGATGAAAAGAAAGCACCATTCATTGTTGCATCACGTGTCAACAACTGCTGAGAAATTGCCACCCGCGTAGACTTGTGTTCGTCGGTCAGCATTCGTGGGACCCACCTTGAAGAAACTTTCCGCATTTTCAGCTCATCATGCAAAATGGACTCCACAGACCCAACGGAAATGCCAAGTTTAGGGGCAATATCACGCACACCTAAGCGACAGTCTTCCATAACAACTTGTTCCCTACGAGCAATCATGGCTTCCGTCCCGCTGGTTCATGGTCGAGGCTGCTTCGGTTCATTCTCACATGATTCTCGACCTTCTTTAAACTTTCGCACCCATGAACGCACATTTTTAACATTCATAACGCCTTCATCGCATATCTCACTCAATTGGCGATGAATTTCGATGGGTGTTTCACCCCGCAAGTGCAGAAAACGAATTATTACACGTTGATCTTGTAAACTAAACTTCGCCATTTTAAGTATATGAAACATCGTTCGCGGCAACGCGCATGGTATTCACGCCGTTCACGATAGTGTTGCCATCTATATTAGTAAAGACGAAATATTTCGCGCAAAATTTTAAAAGCATCCGGATCTTTCTACTTACTCTCACTGCAGAGAAAAAAATTTGGAGTCCTTATAACTTGAACGCACCTCGTATGTCTACGTATGAGCCATTGCGATTAAGGCATTTGTCCACTCGTGGTACAAGTTTTTGAATGCCCATCACATAGAAGTCAGTTTCCTGCGAGCACAGCCATTTTTTTTTTTGCGAGTACAGCCATTTTGCACCATGTCCACACATTTGCATAGGCTATGCAGTCGTTCCCGTACACTTTTTGCATTTCACTGGGTGGACGAACTTTCGCATGAAGGAAACGAATTATAGAGCTCTTTCTTCTTCCAGCGTGGACGATGTGATCAACGACGCTATCTTGCCGATTGCGATTCCACGCCTTTACTAGGTGTCAGCATATTCTCGGTGCTTTTAAACAATAAGGGAAGGTGACAAGTTCAAAACGTACATCCACGTTTCCCACCACCTACTACAATGCTTTCGTAAAAAAAATAAATAATGTTACTTTTTGATTTACCCTCGTATTTTGGCAGACCATCCGCCGTCTGCGTGAAAAGAAGTCTTTTATCACAGATTATTAAGAATTCAAATGGGTTTGGTTTGTTTGGTATTAACGTCTTTTTCAACTGCCATGGCCATTTCAGGACGGCGTTATAGGGGCCGCAAATTTTGCCTCGCAAGGGTTCTTTAACATGCAGCCGGCAAACGACTACACGGGACCAACGGCTTTACTTCACTTCCGAAGGAAGTGCGTGATCTCAGGATTTTCCCCCTGAAAAAATCCTCGTCGTCCTCGGCCGGGGTCGAACCCGCGTCCTCGAGCGTCAGAGGGATCAAGCAACCACTGAAACACCGAGGCCGATGAGTTCAGATGGGAGGCTCCTGAAAAAGTTGTCAACGTCGAGGCCGAATAATAGGGCCAGCAACTGGCTCGCAGATTGGGGATTCCTTTTTCCTTTAGGACACTTGAAAGATAGCCTTGCTGTATGGTATCTGCGTTGGCACATTTGGTAGAAGCGGCGACCTGGTCTCCGATTCGAATCCAGGTCGCGGAATTTTTCCTTCCGTTTTTTTTTTCATGTTAATATCTTCGCCTTATGTTGGAGCATTAACTCCAGTTCTTATTTATTAATTTTTTATGAGCATTGTTCTGCTTAATTGCAATCACTTCCGAATGATCCTCCTACACTGAAGTCTGTATTAAAATTTATAATTTTTTAAAAAATACATATTAACAAAACTGTTATCTAGCGATCTTCTGAGCTGTGCGAAAGCTCCGCCTGAAGATTAGCTTCTCTGCATAGCACCAAGCGGAAGCAGCCTTTAAAGAGGAGCGCTCAAAACACAACATAAAAAACAAATTAAGAAACAAAAGCTTTCGCGCTAAATAAAAAATTTAATGCCAACCCAATCCTCTATTTTTTAAACAGCTCCTTAAAAGAAATATCCCGCAGGCAATGGTGTAGAAACTTCGGTTTCCTCTACTACACCCTAGCCAACCTCCTCCGATTAACATTACACTTTAACGGTTGAATATGTTTTATGGTATAGCGGCTGAAAAATAATTTCTCTTTCTTTCTCGCTTTTCTCTCCTGCAAGACCTTTTCCCCTCTCTTAAAAGTAAAAAGAAAAAAGCGAAAATATAAGAAGGGGTAGCGAGTGTAGTGTGGGAAAAAAAAAACCCTGCTCAGACCGAAAAGAGAAAAGAATAAAAATGATTACATCGAGGAGAGAAGGAAAAACAAACCCATAAGAAAGAAAAGGTGAAATAAAAAACAGGCGGTTGGGGGGGGGGTGGCCAGTAATGGGGGGTAGTGAAGGAGGTGAAGGGTGGGAGGGCATCAAGTGATCGAGCCCGCCGTGAAATGTGGAGGTGTAAACAAGGGAACTCTTCGAAAAATGGAATTGGGAAAGCTCGTAAAATCAGAACTTACTTGCCAGCGTAAAGGATGACGAATGAACCGATGGTGGAGAAGCCAATAAAATATCACTGATATGAGAAGATACGACGGAAGGAGAAATGGGGGACGCGAGAATGGTTTAAAAGAATATATATATTTATCTCTATATATATCTATGAGGAAGAAGTAAAAAAAGAGAAAGGCAAATCAAAGAGAACAAACAATTGAAAAGTCGAAAAAAAAATTTGTCATTTTGGCGCGCTCAAAATTAATCGATTTGGTGCTGCACATAGCAAACAAAGAAGAAGGAAACGATAATAAAATGAAAAATTCTAAAAATATTAGGACCACCAGCTATGAACCAAAATAACCAGACTACAATGCAAGCTATGGAGCGAGGTGATCCTATAAGTGCCAGGGAATAGAGACAAATTTGGCCCTATAAGAAGTGGATTCCTACTGGAACATCCCATCCTTGTCAAGGAAGACATAAATGAGTGTACCTGATCCGCAACAATGGATAAATAACAAAAAATTAATCCCCCCTAAGGAGGATATAGGAAAGTGGTGGAAGCCCTGATGAGTTCGTCGATTTTTATAGTCCTTTTATCCGCACTTTTTAACCCCCAGTTTTTCCAAAAGTTTTTTTTCTCGAACGCAGTATTTAGAAAATGAAAATGAGCTCTATCTTCTTGCATCATTTCCAATCGAGTGAATATCTCGTGCTGCATATTGCCCTTTGAAAATGTTAATAGTTCTAAAGACCACCCATACAACTGCGACTCCACTTGGACAATTCGGCCCAAATTTCCTAGTGATGTAGATCTGCATACCGAATTTCACTCCTTTACATACCTATACACCATATAGATCAAAATGTCCCCTCTAACTTCTATCCTCGTTAACTCCGACCTCGGTGGACCAATCAAAACCAAACTATTTAGTGAAGTAGGACATGCCTATGGTAATATGCAATTCGAATTTCAACCTTCTATGTCAAAAATGTAGAAAATATGAAAGTGACGGACAGACGTACACTGTAAAACCAATAGGCAGTTTCATTCTTCCGCTACTCAATAACCAAATCGGATCAGAGTGCCCTTCAGGAGTATCAGTGCACCTAGACAATGCCAAGAAAGCATACACCGGACCATAACATATCCCATCAGCTTATATTCTTCAAAAAAAAGTGGCAGGGTGATTCTTTTCAGATGTGATATAACAATGTCCATCTACTCGATAGATTGGAGAAAGCAACCAATCACAAGAGGTCAAAGCAAAGCAAATTGTAGCCCTTTCTGCTTATGCACCTTTTTCAGCATGGGTACAGTGACCATTCGTAACAGAGCTCTCTGCACTGTCCTTGTCGACACAATTCTGGCTAGTCCCCTGATTTATTTGTTTATTCGAGTCCATCGGCCTGCACACATTTTCGCAGTCGAAGTTCACCAATTCGAAATATGGTGCTTCGCGGTTTTCCTGCAGTTTATTCTCAGTGGGCCTTTTTATCAATCACGATACACTTTAATCAAAGCAGCACGGAACACAAACTATGCGGTTTAGGAAATGCTGCCGCCCTTGGCCCAATGATCATCTTTTTTTTTGCAAAGCTGATAAATCGCTATTTTATTCACTAGCTTATTCCCCATTTGCTCAGTTTCTCAATAGTCTACTAACTCTCCATTATCTCAAATTACTGCTCATTTTTAAAGATTTCCAAGAAAATGTTAAGTTCGAAGAACTATCAATTCCAAGAAAAGCCCGAACAAAGTAATTCTATGCATGACAATAAAATAGATATCTGTGCGCACGCATTAGCAGTACAGAATCTCACCTTTTTTACCACCAAGCGAACTCATAGTTGTATCTACAAAAATTGGTGGGAAGCCCTCGAAAGTTAGAGGCTGTAATAAAATAAAAGAGAGGTGGCTCAACACCATAGTAATTTTCGTCAAATCATTACTGCACAAAGGTATATATGATCATAACATTACATATATACAACTAGTAATGGTTGCACTACAAAATTGCAGATGTTCGAAACTTTTTGGTGAATACAGCGACCGGTCCGTCGGAACAAATTTGGCCTATATTATTCTATGAACAATTCAATGTTTTCGTTTCCGAACCTATTTTTAGAAAATGACTAAACAAGTACACTTTAAATATAGAGATATACTCTGCATACAAGAGCTTAACTAATGAACAACTCATAACTTGTGATTACCATTATTCGTGTTACGCTAAGAAATAGCGATCACATACTTTAATAGAATGGGGAAAGTCTTAAATACCACAGCGCTATCGTGTCATGTCTTCGCAGTTTATGCAGTCGAAGATTTTATTGTACAAGCTGATTCATATTAAAAAACTTCGCAGTTCATAGAAGTAGCCAAATTTCTTCCAACTCCTTAAACAATTTTAATCTTAAGGAGATCATCTGGCCTTATTTCAAAAACACTCTACAATCTTACGATTGATTGCTCTTTTTGGAAGCTAATAATGCCGACTTGAAAATTCAAATACCAACTCAATCCCTATGTAATTTGCCTCTCAAAGCCTGTTTGACTTTCAAGAAGCAAAACAGTCATAGCAAACAGTGACATTGTTGGAACAAATCCATTTTGGAAACATGAAACCACAGAAAATAATTATACAAATTCTTTATACAAATGAAAGACTCGAAATATCAGGAAGAACTAAGTACAATAAAATTTATAAATTTGAAATTAGAAAAGGGAAACGCCAATCTTTTAACACCACAAATAACTGTTTTGATTAACGGAAATTTATCAATAAGACACGAACAACAAACAATTCAACCTTATAGACCATCTCAAATGGATCGACAATCCTTTAGATGTCAATTATCCTCCGATCATAACAGCAATCCATCTGAAATCTGAGGTAAATTTTCACTGCTCGCCAATTTACACACAAGAAATTTATTGGACAGTGAAATCAATCAAACAGAAACCCAACTCAAACGATGCTATTCTAAATCATTGTTATGGTAACTGCCTATTGGCACACCATATCTATTATATGTGAGAAACGGGCCAATTTCCTTCATCATTAAAACAGCCTTCATACGACCCGTTTTTAAAATAGGCAGAGCCGATGATATTAAAAACTTTCGTCCGATCTCTGTTTTACCAACCATATACAAAAAATTACACAAAAAATAATCTTCCAATCTATGGTCTCTTATTTATGGAGTTAGCTCCCCAAAAATCACTTTGAAAGCAGACTTGATACCTTCCCACAAGAGATATTACTTTCAATTTTCTTGGAGGCGGTGAAAGCAGTAGCGAATAATGAGATTTACGCCATCGTCAGCATTGACATCGCCAAAGCCTTCAACAGCATATCTTGGATTCAACTACATGATGAATTCAGATCATACCAAATCATATGCTGACATTCATTCAAGACTTGTTTACAGGGGCGTGTGGTAGATTTTCTCAGTACGATGCAAATCTATGCAAATGCCGCCCCCTTATGGTGCCGCCTGATACGACTGCCTCTCTGCATCATAGCACGCCACGGTCCTGTTTGTTTATCAATCGAATTATCATTTTCATATGCAACCATCGAATGACTAAACAGCCGTCCAAACGAAGTGTTCCACAAGATTCATCCATAAATAACATTTTATTTTTAACTCTACTGGCTCCGGCCTTTTCCTTGCCGCTCATGTTTAAAATGAAAGCTATTGTGGATGATATAATTTTAACAAAGACAAGCGATACAGTGTCTGATCAACAATTAAATCCTGATATTAACCAAGACATTGACAAACTCCAGGAATGGTTTCATCAGAGATGGATACAGTAATGCCCGGGACAAACACAAACATCCATGCCCACGGCGGGATTCGAACACACGACGAGGCAGACTCGAGAACTAGAAAGCCTACTCCCTATCCCTCTTGGTCACCTGGCCGGCCCACTAATTAAGAAACAGCCCTCGTAAATCCAGACATCTCGGAGGCCACAGATTCTTAGACATTTTCCGGTCAGGAAAGAAACTTTCGAGGGGCTCAATGAATTCTTTTCATGCATGTTATATGGCTCCGTCTTGTTGAAAATATATTTGAGTAAGCTCTATATCGTCCAGTCGGCCCACAAAGTCCATGAAAATACGTTTGTACCATGAAGTGCTGACAGCCCGGCCGATAAAAACTGGTCCTATATAGTTCTCTATGCGGAGATTGCGCATTACGCTGTGGAACCAAAACTCATTGGATGAATTTTCATACGAATTAAAAACAAAAGAAATGTTGGTTTATATGAATCACCCCTTATACTGGTGTCTCATCACATTCATAAGCATTTTTCTAATTTTATTTATGGTAGCGACGGCATACATATCATTTTAAAATATTAAAATCAATAATCTTACGCCAAAACCAGCTTTATCTTCCTTACTTGTACCTGATAGCAAGACAGGAAAATGTTTAGATAGGGAAATGGGGGAAGGTAGGAAAGGGGTAATGAATAGAAAAAAAAATCGTGTAAACGCAATTTATTAGAAGCAACAAAACGCAGCTCTTTGTAAAAACGATAATGTTTTATGGCAACAAAGTAACAAGTTTTACGAGGCAGAAGCGGAATGAGAAACCAGGCGGGTGATATGGATGGAAGGAGGTGGGTGTAAGAAAGGATCTTAGAATGTTTCGTATTGACTGACCCATTAGCCACCGTTGCTGTTGTTGTCCAATCACATTTCATTACGAAAGTAAGGGGGGGGGAGGTAAGAGAATAAACCACTCATAAGGCAGACGACATATAAATGCATTAGCCTTTAAGTACACCTAATTTCTTGTCTTATTACTTGATTTACACGGCACATGTTAATGAAAGTGGCGTTCCATTTTAAAAGCTCCACACGAATTCTGCGCAGAAACGAGGCCCCAAGGAGAATAAATAATTTAATTTCTCCCAGCCGCTTGCTTTATTTTTAAATCTGTTTGGGAAGAAAATGCGCCCCGAATTTAAATGCGTTCCGTGATTAGAGCTCTTTTATGTATATTCGGCGATTTTGCTTCGGGGAGGGGGTTGGTAGAAGAGGGGTTTTGAGAAGACAGCGACGACGAATTCTTCATATTTTCCCATCAGCACACACACCATCATCTTCATCATGTAATGCTGATATTCAAAAAAAAAAAGTAAAAAGCATTCCTATAAGGGTCACGTACAGCACACAAAAAAGCGGTTTGCATAGACAAACACAGGATTACAACACTCTTCATCAGGCGAGAACTGAAAAATCGATTTCTTTTGCAAGAGAAGAAGCGAACTCTACAGCATCTTTGGCGCGTACTAACTTGTAACATTAACGTAAAACAATACGCTTACCCCCCTCCCCAGAAACTCGAAACTCAACACCCTCCTTAGTACAATGAACTTAGAAACAGTGGAATCTCTCTACACATCCAGAAAAACTATTCGGCTTGTGTCACTTCCTCCTTGCCCCAAGCTAGAAATGACTAATTTTACTGGAAGAACATTGGAGTGCTAATTAGAGGTAATTGACCAATTATCTACGTTATCAGCATTACAGAGTATGATTCACATATATATGAAGAACATTGGAGTGCTAATTACTGCTATTGAAATCCCATTCACCACCATCTGCTGTATTGACCACTGCAATAGTGAGTTACGAGTATCATGGTGTCCATACTTTATTGCATGCAATCCAAAGACCATTTAATGTACGAGATCGTCGATTTCCCAAGATCCTTTTGTACAGACTAAAAGCACAATAGTCCATAGGAGCAAAATCTGGCGACTTCATTGGAATGTTACTAAAGTCGATACCTCTTGAATTCTTTTCTATGGCCTTGCTGTTCATTAAGGCAACCACCAATTTTTTTCATGTCGCTTGAAGTCTTATCCTGGTGAAGCACCATAGAGACATGGGAGCGAAAAATTGTTTCCAAGATACTTGTCTGATAGCAGGCAAGAGCATTAAGTTTTTGCTTGAAACTTTGCAAAGCGTTAATGCTTATCTGACGTTGTGAACAGAATATTATTTCAGTATACAAGTTAATTAGCAATGATCAGAGATCCGTGAGTATAGGAAAACATGTTGCTTTTAAGTACGTCTTCTTCTACAATACACAAAATGATATCTGCTATTAATACGAATACTTGATGTGACACCCCCTTGTTTCAATAGGACTTAAACAATACCACAATTGAAATTTACAAATTTAATTTCTGAACTGGTTTCACTTGATCTTCCATATCTTGTGACGTATCCTGAGATGCTGATTTTGGTTCCGAGCGTTATCCTGTTGGAACAGGCAGCACAATGGGTTCAACAACCTTCCGAATGTAAACATTTGCCGTCATGGTGACTGGGATAACCACCAGGGGGATCCTGCTGTCGTAGGAAATCCCTCCCCATACCATAATGCCAGGGGTGGGGCCCGTAGCCCACGAGAAAGACAGGCCTGGGCACTCAAAAATCACCTGACCACAGTAGTCTGAACAACAATCCAAGCTTTATTGTTTCCAACAAACGAAAAAATACTGATTGTTAAAATCCAAGTTGGAGATAATGAAAGTTGGATTGTTGTTTGTCTTTCTCGTGGGCTACGGTGGGGCCAGTATGGCGACACGGATACAGCTCGGTAACAGGACTTCCCCACTCCTTCTCCTCCGACCCTTGTGCGACCATCACTCAGACCCAGACAGAAACGACTTTCAACCGTGAAAACCACAGACCTCCATTCTGCTCTCCAAGTCGCTCTAGCTTGACACCACTGAAGACGTGCCGCACGATGTTGAGGGGTAAGAGGCAATATTAGGCAATATCAGGAATAACTATCAATTATTAGAAGATAAATAAATACAATCGTTAATAGTAAATAAATCTGAAGCTATTTTCTTCCAAAGGTATTCTGGAAACTTGTTCATTCGATCTCTGACGTGCTGGCATGCTAAACAGTTTTCAATGTTCATAATCTCTCTCTTGAGATACCAGACCAAAAATACAGCTGAACTGGCTCTGCTCAGACAACTCTGAATTCCCATGTGACATACAGGTGTTGGACATTGAAACTGAAACACCTTCGCAAATAGCACTGGTTACCCCCAGGGCTGAATAGAACCTTCTGCTAGGTAATTAATCGTATGCATATCAATGAATCACGTGTCAGAGGTCTTGGTAGTCACTCCAGTAGAAAAGTTCGATAGTAAGCTTCAAATTGTCTGTGCAGAGCGCTATAATAGGAGACATATCCGACTTCAAAAGAGGGCAGATTGTTGGGGCGCGTCTAGCAGGTGCGTCTGTGTCCAAAACTGCCACACTTTGTGATGTCTCACGTGCTACAGTATCCAGGGTGATGTGTGCATATGAACAGGAAGGACGAACCACGTCCAGGAGGAGCAACTGCAGGGGAAAACGGAAGTTGTCGGAAAGAGACGTCAGGACATTGACCAGGATTGTTGCACGAAAGCGGAAAACCACCGCAGCAGAAATCACCGCAGAAATGAATACACACCTCCAGGAACCTGTGTGCACGAAGACAATCCGTCGTTACCTGCATAAATCCAACATCCATGGCAGGGTTGCTATACCGAAGCCTTTCATCAGTAGTACAAATGCCTCCAAGCGGGTTCAGTGGTGCCGGACGCATAAAACCTGGACGTTGGATGACCTCAAACGCGTCATATTCTCGGACGAGTCCAGCTACACTGTCTTCCAAACAACAGGGAGGGTATTCGTCTGGAGGAGCCCCTCTGATGCCTACAACCCAGACTGCTTGGCACCCACAGTCAAACACGGAGGTGGACCAGTAATGGTCTGGGGTGCAAACTGTGCAGGACCTCTACCGATCCTTCCCAAGACGTGTTGCTGCTGTGCTGGCTGCCCACGGTGCCCCAACACCTTATTAAATAAAGATTTTGGATTTCTACCAGGTGTTTCAGTTTCAATGTCCAATACCTGTAGATGAATTAATTTCTTAAAACTTAATGGAATTAAAAGTCTTTCTCCTTTCACACTGATATCTTGTATAGAGATAATTCTTATCAATAACTGAAGTATTCACTTAATAAATTCGAAATTTCACTTTTTGTATTAGTGTCACTAATTGAAAACAAAAATTGCAATTGTTGATCTTCACCAATAGCAGTTTTTAATTCCTGTTTTGCATTGTCAGCATAGATTAACATAGGCAACATAGAGTAACTGGTAATTTTTCTTCATCAAAATTAGATTCTACTGGAGTATTATGATCATACAGTCTCTCTCAAAATATCTGGTTGAGATATACAATTGAAGGAGCATAAGGCAAAATATCAAGAAAAGTGCATTGAAATCTTAGAGGAGCATTCATCATATTCTTTTGGTAGTTGATTCTAATGGTTTATGATTAGTTTCTATAGCAACCTCTTTGCTATGAAAATATGAATGAAATTTTTGACAACCAAATCTCATACCGTATGCTTCTTTCTCCATCTGTGGATACATCTGTTGATATTCTGTCAATACTGAGTAGCGTAAAATATGGTTTTTCCGTGTTGAATAAGAACAGTTCCAACAGCTTTTGAATTTGCATTCATAGTGTGACAAGTGCATTAACATCATAATCTTCTCGTACAGGTGGTTTTGAAAGAATATCCTTAACTGCTGCATCATCATGTTTTGTCACGGTACAAATCTACACCATCAGTTATAATAAGTTCTTTTAAGGTGCAGTCAGTTCAGAATAATTAGGGATAAATTTATCTAAATAATTTACAATACCTAAAACTCGACAAAATACAGGCATTTGACTACAGGATTTCTATTCTATTAGCCCAGGAACAAAATTCAATATCCACTATTACCTCAAGTAGAAACAAACTCCCAAATAGCCTCTATAGCCTTTTCATTTCAGTGAGGTTTATGAAGTGATGAGTGCATTACATAATTTGATCATTACCACTTGTGCATTGCTGGTCTTGGATAAAATTCAGTTGTAGAACAAAAACGATTGCACTAAAGTGTCCATACCCAAGCAGTATCTTTAGTTTGTTTTGAGTTGTTTCTGCCACATAAATGTGCCTTCACAAGATGAAGTAGGCAGAGCAACACTGGAAACAGCTTGAAGTATTGCAAAGATTGTAGGATAAAGTTCAATGAGGCCAATAATAAAGGACAAAACATAATAAAAGATCTTGAATTTTTCCTGTAAAAGTGTTACTTTTATGAATGAGAATTTGAGAATTTGTTTATCAAAATTGTGTTAAAATTTGTTTTCCTCGAGATGTGTTAAAATTTAAATATTTCATTTATCGGTATTTGCCAGAATCCTTTATTACAATCAAGCAGTGTAAAATATCTACGTAGATTCTCAACTCTAGCGAAGACTTTAATCGATAATGTCTTCTTAATATATTTGTTTATTCAAATCAATTGAATCCATTCAAATTCTGACTTTTCCTTTCCATTGTACAATTACTAAATGACTTGCTGCAGATGTAGATTAAGTAACAGATGAAATGACTGCTAACCAGATTATCAAGTTCGGTTTTGACCTGCGTTGTTGGGACATATGGGGCACAATAAACTTAGGGTTTTCAGCAAAATCAATATCATATTCAAAAGTTTTAACACAGCCAGGACCTTGAAATGCTTCAGCAGTTTTAACAATAGTATACATTTTAATGAATTCTCGCCAACAACTTCCATAAAAATATTATTGTAAACTGAGAGTTTTTCACTTTGGATGCTGCAATGATAGCCTTGATTTTTAGAGATAATACAGAACTAATATATTTTAATTTGAATATTTCTTGGAAAACATCATTTCATACCAGTCATTGTTTCTATTCATAGCATTAAAGTTTGTGTAACCAAGTCAATGTATATTTTACAGATTTGCAACCCTCTGCATCTTTTTTTACGTTTATGACAAGTTTTATTCAATGCTGAACATTTTCTGGGTTTATGTTTTCTTCCAAACGTTTGCATTTGGAACTCAAGTGCCTGAATTCATTTCAGCCTTTTGATCAGCAGAATGCTTTTTTATCAGTTTAATTTTTTGCTCTCCTTCCATTTTCATATCTTTAACTTGTTTTCTAACTCTCTCACTACATATTACGACTTATTAAAGTAGATTTCATTAAATTCTTGTTTAGGTTCGGCTAAAACGTTTTTCTCGAACTTCATCTGAACATACTGTATCCCAAATACAATTTTTTCATGAAGTATTAAAAATAATGGCAGTATCTTCACCACTTACTGATATAACCGTTGCTACCTGAACTTTAGCTGGCTTCAGAGCAAGTGACCTGTCGGACCTCCAAAAGGGGATGATCATTGGCTATCGGGCCAAGGGAGGCAGCATTATAGAAACGGCCACCTTTGTGAACTGCTCTAGGGCTGCCGTTGTGAAGGTGTACCGCGACTGGACGAACCAGACAGTTTCGAGCAACCAAAGAGGTAACTGTGGGGCCCCGCGGGCCATCGACCCTAGAGGCGAGCGTCGGTTACGACGCCTGGCCAAGACCAATCGGCGTGCCACTGTTGAGCAATTGACACAGCAAATGAACAGTGGGGCCACTAGCAGCACCAAGACAGTGTCAGCACCAAGACAGTGCAACGATCCCTCATGAGGTTGAGGCTCCGGAGCAGGCCTATGATAACAACACCCATGTTGACGCCTGTGCATCGCCGAAAACGCCTCCAATTCGCAATGGACTATCACCATTGGTCCTCAGCCGAGTGGCAAAGGGTTGCTTTCTCTGACGAGTCGCGGTTTCTGGTGAACAGAGTGGACGGACGATGGAGTATTCGCCGGGAAGCATCTGAGAACAGGCTGGTGGGGGAGGTGTGACTGTTTGGGCGATGTTTTCGTGGTATGGTCTAAGTCCACTGATACCGCTGGAGGGTACACCGCCTACCTGACGATCGTCGCAGACGGGTACACCCCTTCATGTCGACAGTGTTTCCTCAGGGTGATGGCACCTTTCAACAGGACAATGCTCCCTTCCATACTTCCAAAATTGTCCACGACTGGTTCGAGGAGCATGAGGATGAATTCAAGCTACTCCCATGGCCACCAAACTCCCCGGATCTCAACCCCATTGAACATTTGTGGGACCATCTCGATCGCCGTGTCCGCAAGCTGGACCCTCCACCACGCACTGTGATGGAATTACGGGATGAACTGATCGCCGAATGGTCCCAGATACCTGCAACCACCTTCCGAGGAATTATTGACTCTCTGCCACGTCGACTAGCTGCTGTGCTTGCCGCCAAAGTTGGATATTCCGGATACTAACAGGTGGTCATATTAATGTGTCCCGACCCTGTATATAAGTATGGACAATTGACGCCATTTTTGGCCTTTTCGTAGGTTCACTCACTATAGACTGCTTATTAAAATTCGTAAGTCACTCGTTTTTTTAAGTAATTTATGTATACTTACGATGAGCGTTAAATTGCATAATAAACGAGTTATGTTCGAGAGTTTTAATAAGCAGTTGAGCCTACGAAAAGGCCAAAAATGGTAAAAATGGCTTCAGTTGTCCATACTTATATATACACTACATGATCAAAGGAGTTGGGACACCTGTTGATTCTACCGTAAAGCCGCAAAAAGCTTCAACCAGTAGTGTGTCCCCGAGCTGCTATCACTGCCTCCACCCTACATGGCATGTGGTCCACAAGTTTACGGTCCACAGGTATTGACCTCCATTCCTCGAGGAGTGTCGTGGTCAGTTCCTGAACAGGTGTAGGGCGAACCATCCTGGATCTCACACGTCGTTCCAATTCGTCCCAAAGATGTTGAGATCAGTGGGGTTGAGATCAGGACTCTGGGCGGGCCAATCCAGTTCTTCAACCCGTCAAACCAGTCGGATATGGATCTCGCTTTGTGGCAAGGCGCATTGTGGTGCTGGAAGAGGAACGGCCCCGTTATCCAGAATGGTCCTGTAGCCATCAGCATTGAGGTTTCCGTCCACCTTGATGAGCGGGCCCAGTCCAGTCCCAGGTTTTTTTCAGGAAATGATCCATTTCCAGGTGTTCACAGGGGTGTCCCAACTCCTTTGATCATTTAGTGTATACAGCTTTAGCCCAACTGCACCTGCAGCATCGCCCTACTGGGAGATCGGCCTCGGTGGCTCAGCGGTTGCGTGGTCGCCTCTGATGCCCGAGGACGCGGGTTCGACCCCGGCCGAAGACGACGGGGATTTTTTCAGGGAAAATCCTGAGATCACGCACTTCCTTCGGAAGGGAAGTAAAGCCGTTGGTCCCGTGTAGTCGTTTGCCGGCTGCACGTTAAAGAACCCTTGCGAGGCAAAATTTGCGGCCCCTATAACGCCGTCCTGAAATGACCATGGCAGTTGAAAAGGACGTTAATACCAAACAAACCAAACCCTACTGGGAGCAAGAAACTTTACTTTCATTTTCAGTTTCTATGAAAGACCTCTATCGTAGGTCACGGTCGGCCCTAGTGCGATCTATGCAGCACCTGGCTCGGTCTATTTTCTTTAGCTTCTCGAAACACTGGAAAATGACGGAAACTCGGTGACTATTTATATCGATAGACCGTGAATAGCACACATCTATTGACTGAGCTATTTCAAGGTCAACAGAGATTTAAGGATACGCAACTTGTGTACGATTTTGTACGCGACGCGTAAGGTCGCATTACCGCGAAATACAATTGTGCGCTTCGCGTAAAACGATCTGCAATTCTTGTAAAGATGTTCCTCAGCTGATTTATGAAAATTCAGAATTTTTAAAAAAGGACTTATAAAAAAGACCCTGCGTCTGCAAACGGTTCAATAATAATGAAATGGGTTCGAATGAGTCTTTACTAGATGTTGATCTGCTATTTTTCGCATTGAGAGGTCTCAGTTGCGTTGGTATGGCCACATAAATATGGAGCCGCAACTGGTCTTTCTAGCTAGTGCTATTTTCCAAGCTAGTCAGTAAAAAGACCCAGGTGGCCAGACTATATGGAGAATCTGGGTTCGAGTCGCTTTGGTATTACCATTAATGGCGTAAGATCGCGAGCACTGAGATCCTCTATAGAGCTGCTGACCCGATACCCTAACAGATAAGCGGGTTTGAAAAATAAGTAAGTAAGGAAATTTGAAGAAAGTCTAGAGAGTGTTGCACAGCATTACAAGAAACTCCAAGTAGTAGTTCAAGAGGAATCGCTTGCTTATTAGAAACACCCAGCAGCAATGTTCAAAGTTTTAAGAATGTAATAAAGCGCCAATTGGCCACCACCTATTGCCTCAGTAGACAACATGGAAAATTTTTAGGTCCTTCTGATCAATAATGACTCCTATCGAAGTTTTTGAACTTTTAATTATGGACGCAGTTTAGTTGAATGTTATTTGTATAAGTTATCTTCAATTTTGTTCCTTTTTTCATATTATGAATGATAAAAAAGAGACCCAATCAAACCAGAAACTTAATTTTTTCCAGCTTATTATGAATTCAAAGCGATCCCCGATCCTGATACCTCAAATATATTTGTCCTCACCATTAAGACTTTCGTTATAGACCCCAGAAAATGAACAGCAAACCTAAAGGCGCCTTAGCTTAAAACTCCCTCAATCATGCAGCAAATGACTTCTCACACCCAGCCACCGCATTCGGAAACCCTCAAGCCAAGCGAAGAGAGGTAGCGACATTGACAAATGGCGCTTCAACGATAACGCGTACGTGAAGCCGCGTAAAACGAGTTTGCGCGCATATATGTGAGAACGCATCATCCTTTTTTTTTTTTTT
>JAHWFO010060774.1:804797-865726 GCA_023313115.1 Rhysida immarginata
AAATCCAAAAAAACGATCGAGGAGAAACGAAAGAGCAGGGGGGGCAGCACTACACAAAAGCTTCTCGCGTTTTTATTTTCTAACAACTTTAAAGCAAACCACGTGACATGCTAATACCAAACCCACTTATTAACTTAATTAAATGACGTCACTGATTTTTTTTTTCAAAAACAACTTAGGAAATTCACAAATAACCATAGCCGTACAGGTGCGTTCGCGTCTCTTCGATCTCATGAGAGAACAGGTACGCAGTTCATCGATACGAAGCATTAAATTCTTAGAAAAATACATACACACACTCACCCTGAATACTATAACATTCTCCCCCTCCTCCTTGGAATAAAATTTTTATTTTTTAAATACTTCTCGGGGGAGTGAAAAACGATCCATCCCCGCAAAACAGGTTGGCGAAAAGTTTTCCAGCAAAGCAACTGGCGAATCAAGTCGCGCCCTCTCGGGACAAATTGAGAAATTAATTTTACTTTCATAAACAAATTCCACTAATTTTCACCGTAAATAATTCAAAGCTCTTAAAAACTCTTCCCCCAATCGACGAAAATTAAACTCAGTATCCTCAGGGTGTACGCTAAATATTTCACGAGGAATTAAACGACAGTCCTCCATTTTGAATCTACCGACCATAGAACCGACACATCTATTCTTAATGAATTATACTATAACTTCCTAACAAGTAAGCACCTTAAACGCCAGCTCATTCTATCCATATATAGCAAACCTTAAAGGAGACCTACGCAGTGCACTAAAGACACTTAAGTCTACACTTCATCTAGTCTGGGATTTCCTTTGGTCCCTTTTGGTTAAGCATTGAGCTTCAACTATAACCATTTGCATCAACATTCTTTGCCCTTTGGTCATTTTTGGGAATCTTCCAAGTCCATAGTCCAATGTTACACATGCACACTCGATACGGAGTGATATACGGAGCCTTAAGATATCAGAACAAGAGTCTCAAATATTCTTGATCACTCCGATCGTTAGTGTTTTTCCTAAAGAAACTGGTTCCCATCACGTGGCCAAAGTATCGTGATCATCATACACTGAATGATCATTTGAAACCAGATACCTCTGAAAACGTGCTGTTCCATATTTTACATGAAACCGCGCGCTGAGAACAATGATATAAACCCCCCACAAGGTGCAACTCGATCATGCAGTCTAACTCAGCAGTAAGTAATATTATCAAAAAATGGAAAGCAAAATGATTGCAAACACTGTGTCATGGCAAAAAGAGAGCAGGGCCTCAAAGAGCCGGTTAATCTGTCAATAGCGCAAGTACGAGAGAACCTCAAACAAGCAGCAGATCTACCGTTGATACCATGACTATTGCCAGGAGCTCCATGTTCTAAGTGACAAAGGTCGGCCTGCTGCCTATAAACCAAAAAATAAAAAAAAAGATTTTTAGGGAATGGGGATAACGCAAGGTTGCAGAATCTCATCTGCCGCTGGTTGTAGTTGACGTAATCATGCACACCCAATGTTAGCTGACTATCCTTGGGCACTGTGGAAGCAATTCAGAAAGTGGTCATGGAAATCCTTTCCATAAACCCCGAGCTGAAACCACTTGATTATAAGATATGACGCACAAGTACTGAATTTACGGTACCTCAACCAATATCTGGCATTTTCACAAGGTACTGGCAACTTTCTGGCCCTGGTGAGGTACGATTGATTTGAATGAGACTCAAATAGTTTTTTTCCTTAAGCGAAGCATCTAACCCAGTTATAATGCCCGAGGAAATACTGAGAAAGCTCAAAATTTAAGATTCTCCAACAAAACATTTCTAGAATGAATTAGAATATCGTATGTGAGTATACGTAAGGAGCATCCAGAAAAAAAGTCATCAATTGCACTCGGTTTTGAAGAAGTAATGGGAGAACATACCAGCACCCTGCTGGAAAGTATACCTGAAGTATACCATTATGGCAAAAGATAGCATCATCAGACATAACATATGGAAATAAACAGGTGTCCGTTCCAATAACACTGTATTAAATACTCCAGCATTTCTCAAAAGAATCATTGAAAAAATGCAAGACTTCACATTAAATATGAAAAGGGTTATAGATATTTTTACAATATCAATATTCATTATTAATTTCTATAACTCATTACTTTAATGAAAGTTCTACATATTCTAGAGTCCTAACTCATCTCTCTATAGACCACAAACGCTATTCCCAGGTGTTTACAGCCTTTCCAATTTTGATTAAATCGCAGCAGCGAACAAATGTTTTGAAAATTTGTTTTCTATCTTGTGTAAGATGACTTAGCTCATCCATCAAAATCGCTTCAAATGGTTCATTAACCAGCTACAATAGTGTATAAAGCAATCTCGACACGGCAAATCCTTGACATAAATCCACGACAGTGAGTTGATGGATGGTTTCTGGTCGGAAATCTTGCAGCCTCACCAAAAAGGTAACTGCGTTATGTATACAAAACTTTCATAAGGTCAGTTTCTTCAAGGAAAGAAGGTTTAAAAAAGATACATGATACGTGCGTGGTATAAAATAAAAATTAATTTGCATTCATTCCTGACTGATACTTGAGAAATCTGGCCATTACAAAAAGAATCCGATAAATGGTAAAGGCAAAAATAGCATAAGAGATCCTATTGGATTCAACGCTGTCCTCAATTTGAACCGTAGCTAAGATTAATTATTCAAAGGTTTAGAACGGGTTGTTTATATGAATGCGACTAAAAATGAAGATTTTTACCTGTAGATTTCAAAACGCTACAAAACATTGTGCTATTGAGAAGGAGAATCAAAGAAGTTTTTTCTTCTGTTGGCATACGGATTTACATGTTCCCCTATTATAATTCTAATATTTCATTTTAATAATCACATTACTAGTATAGATCGCTTTTTGGGCTTTTTTTACAATGAAATTATAAAATTAAAATAATTAGAATTTTCCCCTCAATTTCTGCTTACAATGTCTATTGGACTTATCGGAGTCAACCGAGCTCGATTTTTGGTAAGACATTGTTTAAACCGCTAATCAATCTAAAAATACAGCACCCAATCAGCAATCGGAAGTTTATCAAGTATAATCAAGAAGTCTGATTAGTATCATTCTAACAAGTATTTTTCTACGTTATAAATCAAGGTTTCAATAAATAAGAGAGCCCTCAAAGTTTTTTTCCTGCGGGGTTTAGTAAAGGGTCCTATGTTTATGTGCCACCTATACCCAAATCAATAAATGGCCGAATTAAAGCTATGGTCGCTTAAACCGTTATATACAGGGTGTTGCAGATAACTACAGGGCAGTATAACGGGATACCTACCCGCTCGATTGCAGGGGCCGGCTCGGTCGATTGGCAGAATGGAGGGAGATGAAGGTGGCCTGTAGCAGCCAGCAGTTTCCACACTCGGGGAGGGGGGGATGAACGTCAAAACTGTGATGTTTTTCATAAAATTACCCAATTATCATTTGATGTCGAGCCGGCCCCTGCAATCGAGCGGGTAGGCTTCCCATTATACTGCCCTGCAGTTATCTGCAACCCCCTGTACAAGGTGAGACCGGATAAACAAACAAACTGTATTTCAGAGATGATACTTTACTGTCCTTCAAAGTAAGCCCCATGGCTATAATACAGGGTGTACACAAATGATTGCCTGGTTTCATAATTTTATTATAGTTGTATTATTTAGCATATCATTACGAAACTGTACAAGTACATAGAGCAACTCAAGATTTTACGCCATGTTACAGGTGATCGATAATGTGCCCCTTTAGTGACTATGCAGATAATCAATGAAGCATATCTCTCTCAATTTGAGATATTGATAAATGACAGAGTAGCACAAACACAAGTCCATGAAATATCCCCATACAAACAAGTCACAAGGGATTAAGTCAGGGGAGCGTGGAGGCCATGGCAGCTTTCTTGATCATCATTTCCGACACGACCACTCCAATTTTGCAGCTGTAGTCTTCTAGCGGCCGCAAACGGAAGCATAGATCTGCCGGACATTTATAAAAAAACAACAAAAGCTTGGCGAGTTGCTCTATGTATTTGCAAAGTTTCGTGGTAATATGTTAAATAATACACCCTTAATAAAATCATGAAACTAGGACAATCATTTGTGTACACCCTGTACACTTCACTTTTGACATCGTTCGTATAACAGTTGCATGGCAGGGGAAAAATCCTTTTTTAATACTGCTTGAAGTTCCCTAGTTACATCCATTTGAATATCCGGAACGCCGAGAAATCTATGCTCTTTCATTGTTGATTTCAAACGAGGAAACGGGAAAAAGTCCGGCGGTGACAGTTCTGGAGAATATGGAGGATGGTAAAGTTCTGGAATCTGTTTTCGCGCGAGGAACTGCTTTGTGGCAATATGCGGCCTCGCGTGAAAACAGATTCCAGAACTTTACCATCCTCCGTATTTTCCAGATATGTCACCACCGGACTTCTTCCTGTTTCTTCATTTGAAAACAAAATGAAAGGACATGCAACAGTTGTACGAGCGATGTCAAAAATATATTATGGCCATGGAGGCTTGTTTGAAGGACAGTAAAGTATCATCTCTGAAATACCATTCCTGTTTGTTTTCCGAGTCGTTCACTAAACTTTCCGGTCTCACCTTGTAGTATTATTAAGTCTACAAACGGAATTAGTTAAACAATAATATTACTATATCAAATAAAGTTACAATAGTATGAATATATTTATTATTTTCTTTATTAATTACGACTATTATTTATCCATTAATAATCAATTACATCCCCTAATTTATTTTCAGTATAATGTCCGCCCGATTTACATCGCGAATTGTTGCTGCTGTTGCAACCAACGGCATGGACATGCCCTCAAACCATTCCTTATGAAATAGGTAAGCTTTAAAAAGTATCTTGACAATTACCCTTGTACATTATGTCTTATTTTCAATTTACCTCTATTTCCTGATATACACACTTTTATGGGTATTTTTACAGCAAAAAAAAACAAACAAAAAACTGTTAAAAACTGAACGGGAGGCTTCAGTAGCTGTGAGAAAGACTGTCGATAAATGAGAACAAATGCTATAAAAGTACCATCACCTGTGTTCATTTGAAGAAACCTGGGAATAAGGACCGTTTAAAAGATGAAGACGTGCACGTTTTACAGTACGAACTGTACATTGTATGTTAATAAAACATCTTTTTTAACGAACATTAATTGTTTATATTATAAACCTATTCTTGGGAACATAACTACAGTACTACGATCAATATGTTCGGAAGCTGGCCTTCCTGACGAATATGATGTATTGTTATCACGCGTTACACTCAACCACCTTCAAAATACTCTTCTTCTACTATGCATTGCTGAATCGTTCCTGGAAGCCTTTGGAAGAGATAGTCGATGCTTCCTGAACCTCAGATACATTCTTGAAACGACATTCGTTTTTCAGGCGAGAGAACAGGTCAGTCGCATGGGGCGAGATCGGGTGAGTAGGGAGGGCGTGGAAAAGTTGACTTTCCCATTTTGTCTAGTGCAGCCTGCACCATGAAAGACCGATGTGCGGGGGATTGTCATGTTGCAGTGCCCAATCCTTGCTTTTCCAGAGTTCTGGGGGTTTCCAGCAGACAGCATCACGGAGGCGAGTAAGATCTGTCTGTACCTCTCCTTGTTCACTATGTGACTCGTACTGCGCAATGCTTTTCCGACGAACGCGAACAACTACACCTCACTGATATGCATTGTTTAGAAAAACCCTGCACTGTGGAGCTGCTTCCTCCTTTCCACGCTCGGGTCATATGTGCCTCTACGCCACGTTCAAATAGTTCCCCTCTCCTCCAAGCCTGATTAGTATTAGTTCAAATAGTTCCCAGCACAGTCCCTGACTTAATGACCGTATTAGTATTTCCATTACAATTTAGTTCCCGTTTTGGCGACGCTAGAAACCAATTTCCATATATACATACGTGTATAAGTCGAGAAATTTGCCCAAAATACTATTGCAAAAATCGTAACAGGTGAGTATTTGCTGGAAAGAATTTTTTCATGTAATAGAAGCAAGGGAGTAAGTGAGGCTTCGCTGCACCATAACTTAAGTAGGGCTTCCCTGCACTCCAAACATGAATTCAATCTCTTAAATTGTTCTTTAGGTAATAATCATTACTATCAGCGGCGAAGCGTTAAAGTCGGAAAAGTGTCAGCAGTCACATTACCGGTTTATAGCAAACACTAACGTTATAACTATTTTTAGTATATCTTACATTAATTGTGATATCAACCAGGTTTATTAGAATAGAACACGTGTAAAAAAAATGTGTATAACCTATTTCAGCTAAATTAATTTTAAAAAATCTGTTGTGGGCACCACGTGACTTCCTTGTACGCCTATTAAATTACATTGTTTCTTTGTTGTCTAAAAACTCCCAATTGTTGAAACAAATTTTGACAGTCGTTTTTGTGCAACAATTTCTTATCTTCATTGTTTCCCTTTAGAAGAAACAATCAAACTCTGACGTCAAAAAACTGCTCCACGCAAACAAAACTCCTTAGACATGTAAGAAAATTTGCTGTGGACACCACAAATACACATTTTTGACCCAGCCGATTGCAATTTAAAAAAAGAAGATGCACAACTAGATGTTACAACAGTCCTAAATACAAAATTTCAACAATCTATGGCTAATGGTTTTTGAGTTATGCGAGATACATACGTACGTACAGACGTCACGCCGAAAGTAGTCAAACTGGTTTCAGGGATGGTCAAAATGGATATTTCCGTTTAAATCTGAAAACCAAAATTTTTCGCGATTACTTCGTACAAGGAAGTAAAAAAAAAATTCAAACTGTTAGTGTTGCTAACACCGCTAAAACGTACGCTCATCCCCTGTATACAACGAGGGTCACTTACAAAGTCATGTCAACTATTTTTTTCAGCGGAATCCCAGACCGCGAACTACAATTAACGATATGCAGCAATGACATTGAGACGTATGATACTTATTGCTGCCGCTAGATGGTGTAGATATTCAGGGACGGAAGAGGAAGGGATGCGCGAAAGTCCGTTGGTTTTCAACCGTTGTCATGTATGGATGCGAGTGGGCTAGAACAAGGTACCTATGTAAAAATAGCAGTGCTTAGTGACCGCGCTCAACGTGGATGAGAAGTAGATGACTTTTTTTTTACTCTTCTCCCTTGTCTACAATAATACTTCCTGAGTAATCCATGTAATAGGCATTATTAGTAAAGTACATCGTGCATGTTCATATGTATATTGTGTTTATATAACAACACATTTTGACTGCAAAAAATGTTTGAAAAAAAAAGCCTCGTACATAGTTCTCATTCATTATAGTTAGCTAGCCTACGTAAAATCACTCAGTTCTAATGGCATAAACAGCTAAGTTTTATTTATGAGAAATAGAGGCCTTACAATACATTATAGTTAGTTTGAAGAAACTGACTAGTTTCGCCATTTATTCCCGGCTTTTTCAAAGTCTTATTTTCCATTTATCGGCGGGTCATAGCAAATTTCATAGTTTTTGACGAGCGACTTATCCACAAGATCGACTTATACACGAATGTCACACAACAGTGTTTCCCAACCTTTTCCCCCCACGACCCATCTAAGCATCTCTAAAATCTTGCCCCCCCCCCCCCTCCCCCAGTCCATTATATATAATTCTTATTCACGTGAAGGAAACCTAATAGACTATTAACTTGGTCTAAACAAGCTTTCCAAATTCTTCCCCTTAAAAATCAAATTTTGCCCCACATTGGGAAACACTGGTATACGGAAAAGCAGGACCGAAACTACCAATACGTATCAGTTGATATCCAGTTTGTTTATGAATACAGAGTATGCAGTAGTGATGGTAACGTAAAAGAGAAACAAATTCAATGAAGTCGCTCTCGAACTGAAGCAGCCAGAGGCGACGTCCTCCATTTTTGTTTCTCTTATTATTTTTTCATCCCAGCCATTTTATTAGTGGATTACAAATTGATTTAAATTGTACCGAAAGGAAATAACCTTTCTTTCCCTCTTTGTTCTTGCGTTCTCTCAAACATGGGTCCTTACCCCCGGTATAATGTTACGGAAAGCCCTGGCGAAATGATTTATCTTTTACGGCAACTTTAGTTTGCCAAAACACAGCCATAAAAAAGAAAAATTCCAAGAACACGGAAAAAATAATAGAAGAAGGGAAGGGGGGGGGGAGGAGTAAAAAGGAGAGGGTAGAGAAGGACCAATCGACCAACCGCTAGGAGTCTTTTCATTCATGATGGCTTCGGTGGATGCGCCCGTGTTCCCCTACAAACGTTTCCTTTCGCAGCATCGTATCGGGATTAAAAAAAAAAAGAAAGAAAAAAATCTTTGCGGAAGTTTCTGCTGATGTCGGCTCAAATTTTATTAGTTTTCAATTTCATCTCCCTCTTCCTTTCTATTTCTTTCCTACCCCGCTTTTCCTACTCCTCCTCTATCTATCTATTACATATATAAATGAAAATTCTCCACCATCCGTTTATTTCCAGCGCTGCTTAGATTTACCAGGCAAGATTTTTAAGAGAAAGGAAAGAAAAGGGGGTAGGGTTAGTGGAAAAAAAGAACTCAAAAACGAACGAGTCCTGTCAACACGAAACATCTAGATTCTTCCAAAAAATCTAATCTCCGTAAAGGAGGGTGGGAAAAATTCCAAGAAATTTCACCTGACGACACACAAAACCGCCCTTAAAAGCATGCACATATTCATTTCCACCTACTAATAAACAAATCCCTCCAGAAGAGACGAACGAGGAGGAGACGGTAAGAAAAAAAAGAATTTATTTAAATATTCCAAGAGAATATTTAAATATTTTTAACCGTGTCGAACACAAGACTCACTTTCTCCCCTTTAACCTTTCTCAGGCAGCATTTACAATAATAACAACAACAAGAACACAAAAAGATATTTCACGCGCGCGCGCGCGCAAAAAAGCAACAAGAACAACAACGAATGTTAAGAGCTCCAAAAACCATTTTTCATCTTGATTTGGCTTGCGGGCTTTACGGTAGAAACAAAAAGAAACAGAAAAGATATGTAAAAGACCCCTTCGTAAGAATCCCGTAAGAAAAAAAATAACCCTAAAGATATAACATACAATCTATCTCGATGACCCCCAGTTTGGCGATTCCACGATCCTTAAAACTGGCCTGCCCCATCTAGGTCATTATTTACGAGGCAGCGTCGAGGAAACTCATCATTTATAAACAGAGCGTCAAAACAGGAATTGAGTCGTTTATTACTACAACTCATTAATTAACCTCCCTCTCCCTACCCTCTCCTGGTGGCGAACCAACAATTTCCTAAAAGAATGAGAATAAATAAAACAGCAAAAGAGAGAGACACTTTTCATGCAAATTTGAAATTTTGCAACGCGGCAATCGCTTACAAATCAAGCAATGAGCGCCCCCGCTCGGACTTCATTATAAATAACAAACAATTGCTTCCAATTGTGCACCCCATTAATGGGTTACATAACGTCCAATTTCCATTAATTTCTGCTTCCTCCTCTTTTTGTAAAACAAATTCTCGTGACCAGTAACCACTCTCGACGCCAAATCTCTTTCCATTTTTATGACCAGTAACCAGAATAACTGCCATATAAAGCATAAACAGCATGAAGACGGCGTGAGAGTTAATAACATGCGAAAGGGTACTATGGTTTAAGAAACCATGCATATGCAATGCGTTCGACAGCTACAGATGGGTACTATTAACTTCCCCAATGCTCCGAATCTTAAGCAATGGTTAACAAGCTTTAACAAAGTATAGACTTTAGCGTTCACTGAAGCGCAGGAATAAAAACTTGTGAATTTTGAAAAAAATTGATCATATTGTCAAAACCAATGTGGAAACTAGTAAGTAGACAAACAGTACAGTAGTTTTCAGGCTGCGGGAGGCCTTCGAGATTAATAGTTAAGACGGAAAGCCTTAGGTTGCGACGTAAGCGCTCAAGAGCTAGAGCTAGTTTCGCAAAAGTCTACTTTAGACACATTTTGGGAGAGAGTCCTAAGACCATATCTACTATTGATTCTGATCTTGCTAGAATATACCATCCGCCAGTGAAGACCATCAAGATGTGTTATGGGTGTACCTGATCACACTGAATAACCAAACCAGTGACAGAGTATCGTTTAGAAGTATCACTGGACCTAACAATGATAAAAAAAAAAACATATCCTAGACCACCATCACCTTCTGACGGTTTCCCGCCGAATACTTTGAGGGAAAATCAAAAAAATAATTGAGTAAATTTTTCACAGCAAAACCGTCAGGTATTTGCAAAAGTCATTATATACATTTTGAAGATCATGTAATTCTCCACTACCCCGAGAGATGGCAGACGTGTACGCTTTCTCCATGCAGAGCTACAGCTTTTTCAAAGTGTCCGGTAAGCTGGAGACGTTCGAGACTGTGGAGATCCGGAGTGTGGTCAGGTTTCTGTGGTCAAAGGGACAAAAGTCTTCTGAAATCCATCGCGAGTTGTGTGCAACGTACGGTGACACGTGCATGATAAATGTGTGCAACTAATGTACTAAGTTCACAACGGGGCGCACAAGTGTCCTCGAAGAACCACGTTCTGGACGGCCGTGCACATCCCGTACACAGGAGAAAATTGATGCCGTGAATACAATGATTCAGCGAGGCCAGCGAGTAACGATCCAAGCAATGGCACTGGAAGTGGATATTTCATACGGAACTACACAACACCTCATCCACGAAGACCTTAAATTTCGGAAAGTGTTAGCAAGGTGAGTCCCTAGGCTGCTCACACCAGTGTACATGGAGAACCGCATGGTATACAGTTTGGAGCATTTGCTTCGGTACCACAAGGAGGAAACACACGGAGTCTCTCTCTTCAAAAAATTCAAGACAACACCTTCCGCAAGAAAGGTCATGGTTACTGTTTTCCGGGAGAGTCAGGGTGTTCTTCTTGCTGATTTTCTGGACAAAGGAGAAACAGTGAACGCTATTGCTTTTTCTGCCACATGGATCGGCTGAAGCTTGGTTCCCACATGCGTAAAAACAACGGCAGAAACCACAAGGCAGAAAATTTTCTGCGTCACTTCCTGCTTTCGTTTTTTTGCCCGTTTTACGAGTTAGATTGAGTCATAGCCTACAAAGAGAATTTTCTGTCGGGTAGAAAGACGAAGGCAGGAAGTGATGTCAAAAATTTTTTCTGCTTTGTGGTTTCTGCCGTTATTTTACGAATGTGGGAACCACGCTTAAGAGTTGCTCTGCGCCGAAAGGCTATGGACGAGGTCATCATTCTGCATGACAATGCGCGTTCCCATGTTGCTGCATCAGCTTCGCATAAACTCCAGTGTTGGAAGTGGGAAGTCCTACGTCATCCAGGCTACAGTCCAGATCTGACGCCTTCGGACTTTCATCTGTTCGGACCTCTAATGCAACACTTTGGCAGCACACGCTTCCAAGCGACAATGACGTGATAAAACAGCTGTGCGGTCATGGCTTCGCTCCCAGCAGATCGAATGCCACGCTATGGGCATGGAATAGTTGTCTCACGTTGAGACACACGCTTAAATGTGAATGGTTGTTATGTTAAGTAGATCAATATTCATCGTTCAAAATGTATATAATGATTTTTGCAAAAACCAGGATGATTCGAAAAGTAACCTTAAAAATATTTTATTTTGCACAAAACACATGTCAACAAGGAACAAATGGCGTCACTTTTCGACATAGTCTCCCTGGCTTTCAATACACGTACGCCATCGTTTTGGTAATGCTTCAATGCTTGAAGAAAAAATGTTCGGGGGAGTAGGGAGGATGGATCAGGCATACAAATTGCAGGTCTTTTATGGTGGCAGCTGTGGCACGGGAAGTATGGGGCCTGGCGTTGTCATGTTGGAGCAGGACTCTCTTTGTGAGGATGGAAGGTTTCAGTTTGGACCTCAGAAGGTCCGAATACGAGTCACTGTTGATGGTGGTGCCTTTGGGCATGTAATGCTCGACAATCCGGGAGGCGGAATTCAAATGCTTGGCGGCCGCAAATTCCGGTCTAATGACTAAGTTCAGGAGGCGGTGGTGAGTGGCTCGTCCCAAGAACTTTTTTCAGCAGGCATTGAAGCACTACCAAAACGATAGCGCACGTGTATTGAACGCCAGGGACACTACGTCGAAAAGTGATGCCATTTGTTCCTTGTTGACATGTATTTTGTGCGAAATAAAAAAATTTTTAAGGTTACTTTTTGAATCGCCCTCGTACATGACAGTTTTGCGTGAAAAATTTACTCAATTACTTTTAGCTTTTCCCTCGTACAAGATTCATTCATTCATTGGAGCGGAGTTCATGACTCACTGGAGAAGGCAAAGAAGGTATCAGAAGGGGCTGGGTAATGATCTGGACGTAGGATGCAGCATTCAATGTCCTCCCTACAAAAGAAGACGTGAGCGACTTTTGAAGACACAGCACTCCAAACAGTTACTCTAGGATCAGGCAGGTGTGCCAATGGTGGATTGGAATGTGCCCCTCACCTGGTTTTCGACAGAGACGTATATACTGTTTACTCATGCCCAGACAGAATCGACTTTCATCATTGGACACCACCGATCTCGATTCATTTCTCCAATCAGCTCCTTACCATTAGATACCTATCTATCGTGGTGTGAATGGTAGTTTCGCAAAAGGCAACCGCGACTGCAGTCTTGCCTCCTGGAGGCGACTGTGGATGTCCAAGCTAACCGATGTGATGTGGACGTGACATGTTCGGTCTGCTAGAGTGGCCCTTCGAATGCGCCGTTGCGAATGTCTGCACAGTCCTAAAACTACGTCTGGGGGTGATATACGTATATATTTTCTCTTCCCAGTATTTCCAACAGCTATGCACTACAAACACCTCCCATTCAATTCTTTGCGCAATTTGGCGGAAGGATCATATTGCCACCAGAAGGCTCACTAAGCGACCTGTTCAAGCTCCGTTAGCTGGACAAATGGTAGACGGGGACGACTCTTTTATTCACGTGAAAAAGGGTTACTCCACAATCTTGAAAATTTGATCGCATGCTAATGATCCTAATTAACTTCTTCCGTCGATGTAAAATCATTACATTTTTTAATTGTTGCCATTTTATTTATTGAAAATTTACATGTAACAAGAGTAGAGGGTGACACGATTTAAGAGAAGAGGGCGTATAAACCAGTTCCTTTAAAATGTTTCCTCTCAACATTTTCTCTTCATCGCGTATACGATTATTCAGCAAAAGCGGTCGTGCTAACGAATTCATAATTAACTCTTCAAACTTATGACGTCTACACTTGTTTCCGCCAGACCATAAAAACGCCAGTGTTTAGAAAGAGGCTTGACAAAAGTGTAAAAATAAAAAAAACAAACAAAAAAATAAAACCCCCCCCCCCCCCCCCCAGGCGCAAAATTTTCCGACTGAATTTCGGGGATTTGCGTTGCTCGCCTTTGCCTTCTCCTACAGGGTGGCAACACTAGGCTAACGCCCACTGGTGACTAAATGATTAATTAACACAAACTGAAATTCCTCGGCCGCTTTTCTAATCCCCCTGTAAGCCGGGGGGCTCTTGAACGAAAGCCGCCAATCTTCTCGCCCTTTCGCTTCCCGTCCCCTCCCTTATCTTTCTTCCACAAAATAGAAAGGCAGGGTAAATGAATCACCACCCCCGCCTCTTAAAAACCCCCTCGACCATATCAATCAATCAATATCGGCTTTAATTATATTGCCAATGTCACGACTTAATGAGTTCTTAAAAGAGCGCTTTATTTCATGAAATGATTATCGTCCTTGTTGGTAGGTGGAAATTTCTTTTCTGAAAAGAGGGAAGGAAGGAAGGAAGGGCCACTAAAAATTCACAAAGACGAGCACACTGTGTAAATATGATAGAGAAAAATTATACACGGAAACTTTATCTATCTTAACTCTTTCTTATTCTCTTTTTGAAATTCCAGGATTAAAAAAAATCAATTGCATAGCAGTAGAGGTAAATTTTTAAAACTTCAAAGGAGGGGAAGGAAATTAAAGTAAATAAGTACAAGTGCCCATAAGATCTTCATTCGTCCTTAAAGAGACATAAAACAATGCGAATGTAATTTCAAGGAAATCGCAGTACAGCATACATTAATTTATCACTTTAACAAGAAATTAAACCACCTATAAGGAGAATATAGCCTGAATACAAGGAAATTGCCCCCCTTAAAAATCTTTAGCGGAAAACAAAGTGGGTAAAATGAGGGTTATAAGCGGAAGATGAAGGCAAATAAATGTGGGCTAAAATATTTCCCTACTTTTTCTCCCCACTTTTATCAAAAAATTTATTTTCTCGATCCTACTATTTTCTACTCTGTCTTCGTTCGTTTCTCGTCATTTCCGATCGAATGACATATCACATGCCTTTTGATAAACGTTAACAGTTTCTATAGACCCCGTGACCATTATCCGAAAACTCCGACCTTATTGGGACAATCCGGACCATCTTCATAGTAATGCAGATGCTGCATACCAAATTTCACTCTTTTACGAGGTGTGGCAATTAAATAACGAGACTGGTGTCAGAAATGGGATTTATTGCAAACAAAGTTACAACTAATTTTTATCCCCTTCAACATACTTCCCTCCCCTATCTATACACCGCTGCATACGTGCCTTCCATTGTTCAAAGCAATGCTGTAGGTCATCCGTTGTCACTCTCTTCAACAATTCCGCCGTTTTTGCTTTTACCTCTTCAACAGACCGAAGAAGTGGTCTCTTCAATGCATTTTTCACTTTTGGGAACAGATAAAAGTCGATCTGGTGAAAACGGAGGATGCTCGAGCACAAGAATGCGCTTGTCTGGTGAAAACCGTTTCACAGATAGGGCCTGTGGGCTGGCGCGTTGCCCTGATGCAGAATCCATGTGTCGTTCTTCCACAAATCCGGTCTTTTCTTCTTTACTCTTTCTCTCAGCTGATTAGGGCTTCTTTGTAGTATTTTTGAATAACGGCTATTTCTGATGATCGCGGCACTACTACAGAACAACCGACGCTCACAAGGAAAATAAAGCAGATAGAGAGACGAAGCGAACGGTGCTGCTCTTGAAGGTTCAAGGTGCATTCCAATACCAACCTACCCACATGCTGCTGCGCGATAGGAGGTGCGCAGTCTCGTTACATAATTGCCACACATCGTATATACCATATAGATCCGGGACCCCTGGACCCCTGTAACTCTCACTTCCGTAACTCCGACCCCAGTGGGCCAAGCCAAACTAAACTGTGAAGTAGAACATGCCCATAGCGATCTACATACCAAATGTTATCCTTCAATGTCAATAGGAGGAGGCAAACGGAAAAGTAAGAAAATCCATGACTAGTACCACGTGGGATAAATAAGAAAAAAGGTTAAAAAGTAAGAAATGATACGGAAACAATAGTATTTATTGCCTAACAATAGGGTAATTTTATCAAAACATGACAGTTTTGACGTTCCCTCCCCCCTCGCCGACTGTGGAAACTGCTGGCTGCTGCAGGCCATTTTCATCTCCCTCCATTCTGCCAATCGACCGAGCCGGCCCCTGCAATCGAGCGGGTAGGCTTCCCGTTATACTGCCCTGTAGTTATCTGCAACACCCTGTACAAACTTCTAGGGGAGTTAGTGTGGGTGATTCTAAGCAAAAAAGTTCATATGAACATGGGTCCGAATTTGAACGATAACAGACATCACAAGATCATAACACGTGTTCACTTGTGAGTACTAACTAGCACTTGTTACAATTTTGACTGTGTAACTCGGAAACTTCTCGTTAGCATTCGATCAAATTTTAACGGTAAAAACAGTCTTATGTACCCTGTTATTCCTCCAAATTTCATTAATCTAGGCTTTACAGAACCTGAGTTATTAACATGTTGATCTTGGTGGCGGTATTTTTATTTCTATTCATATCTCAGTTATCGTTCAAATTTGGACCCATGTTCATATGAACTTTTTTCATCTGAGTTGCTTTCATCAATTTATTTGATGGTTAAAGGGTAGGGACTATTCCCGATCTTCGAGTCGGGGCCTGCTCTGCCGATTGAGTTGCTGCGTTGTGGCTTCAATGAAGTTTATTTGGATATCTTGTAACAGCAAAGCTGTTCATATCCGCGGTAGCTCAGTTGGTTAGAGCAGTGCCAGCGATAGGTATGGTCCCCGGTTCGAATCCGGGTCGCGTAATTTTTCCTTTCCTTTTAAATTTGTCTTTCGAAATATTGGAGTGTTTCTTCAGTCATTATCTTATATTTGATGAACTTTTTTGTTTAAAATCACCCATACTACCTCCCCTAGAAGTTTGTACAATGAATTCTGAATCACCTGTATAATAATGTGTGGCGGAGCGAATCAGGCGAACACTGTCCTGCTGGAAGAGCCCAAACTTGTCAAAAAAGAACGCAGGACATGAATAGAGATAGTCATTTTTCTGTACATTTCTATGCAAACCGAAAGAACCTTCTACACATACTTTCACGATTTATTATTGCATTCTCAAATTTTCTGTTACTTCTGGATCAACCAGTACGATCATCATTAACAATGCATCATGGCCGTGAATGCTCAGTAGAGTGTACTCCAGCCATCGAAATGGACGTACGTCGCAGCACGAGTGAGTCTTTACAGGTCATTCTATCCCGAGATTTCCAAGAAGTCCCAGACTGAAGTGTATAGAGAAATGAAAACGTCATGGAATTATAAAACCCCAACTCCGACATGGAAAGCCGAAAAAATTTAGCTTTATAGCAGAACAAAATGCAAGATATACAGCGATATAGCTTGGCAAATTGCATCTACCCAATAAATTCCATCTGAAGGATGGCAGATGATTCGCAACTGATATGAAGTTCAGCAAGTGCCATGTTTAATATGGGAAAATAATCTCTACAAAGGCTGTACGAAAACATTTGAGAAACTCATCCATTACAGAGACCCAGTTCCAAAATATGAAGCTGCACTGATTCATATCTGAAAAGAGATATCTTTCAGAACAGACATTTAGTTGTCATTGGAGACGAGGACCTCATTAAAGATGCACCTTTATGCTAATTTGCAAATCACTAATTCTGAAGACTCTCACGAATCTTCATGAATTCATATTTCTTACTTTTAAAACATTTTTTTTTTACTTATTACGTACAACACTTTTAATTAATATGCGCATTTCCAAAATGACGAATCCAGTTTCTTCCCCCCAAAAATCGACCCTTTCAAAAGCAAAATGACATTCAAGGACCACAGTCCATTTGATGGTGTGATTCCCTTGGGTTGGGGGAATAGCAGGGGGAAAAGAAAAGTGATTGGATCTATTGTGAGGGAGTACAATCATTTCCATTTCCATCATCTGCTACTTATGTACCTGAAGGGGGGGGGGGCAGCAGCAAATTCAAATTTTCATTCGAGTAGAAAGCTAAAAAGGTCAGTCTGACGCAAATTTTTGCAGTTCGCCTAAGTATTGAAACGTGACGTCATTATAAAACCAAGAAAGGAAAATGAAGCAGCGCGCTCAGGTCTCGAATTTCTTTGACTTTATAGTTCCTCATAGTCCTCCCCACACGTTCAAAGAGGACAAACGATGACTTAATGCCTAATTGGCAAATTATATAAATTACTGGTATCAATCGATTCATATTACTAATTACTGCTGCCATTCTTACAAATGCTATCGAGGAAATGAGCTGGAACATAAATCAAAAGTCAAATTGGCCTGTTAGATAACTGCAAGACTTACAAAAAACGTGATTAGTTTTGAATGAACAGAGTTTCCGACTAGTTTCGCCATTTATTCCCGGCTTTATCAAGGATACACACAAGAGGACATAAGCCTTTATATACAGAAAATAAGGTACAGAATGAGAACATGATTGGATGAAGATACGAGAAATAGGAGAATGGAGAATGGAGGTCCGCGTTTTCAATTTTGGTTGCGTTATGACGTCACTTTTTCCTTTACATTTCAATCAATTTTCCTCCCAAGATTTCCTTATAATTTCATTGTTATTGGTTCCTTATCCAACCATTCTCCTATCCAAATGTCGCCACTGTATAATTTATTTATTTACTATTTGTTATTTCTTCATCCAATTATGTTCTCATTCTGTACCATATTTTCTGTATATAAAGGCTTATGTCCTCTTGTGTGTATCCTTGATAAAGCCGGGAATAAATGGCGAAACTAGTCGGAAACTCTGCTCCTTTGGTGTGTTGTAAAGCCTCTACCAATTTTATCGATAGAAACAGCACTATGGACCCCTTACTCAACTATTGAATAATAATTTTAAGTAACCAAGGGAAAAGATTCCCTGAAGCCTTGGAAATACGTAAATACCACAAAATTTCAGCCAAAATTTTAAACGACTAAGTATTTTTCGACAAAAATTTAATACTGGACCTCATCGACTTTACTGAAGAAAGAAACATTACGTCATCGAACAGAAAAACCTATCACGTCATGAATCATTCACTATACAGTCCGCGATGTAAGCCCACTAGTCAGTTTTCTGCTCAGAATCAAATTGATGGGCAAACTATTTGCTTTACCATACGAGGGAGGATCGAAAAGTAAAACACAACAATTTTTTTCGGGAATACTATATTTAGTCCGGATGTTCAAACTTGGCAAATTGTTAGTTCGAATCTTTCGCTAAAGACAGCAATGGCTTGATCAGGTGTCGCTCTAGCGGAAAGATAACTACTAGTAAAGATGGCGCGTATGCTAGCAGAGAAGTGTAGTCGGTTTTATGTTGGACCAAACGAAAAAATGCGGATGAAATCCACATGGAAATGTTGGAGGTGCATGGTGCTGATTGTCTGGACTGCAAATGTCAATCCGCCAAGTCGCGGCTTCTTTTCGTGAAAAAATTAAGTAATTTGGCTGGGAGGTGCTCAAACATCCATCCTACAGTCCAGACCTAGCACCATCTGACTATCACCTCTTCGGATCGATGAAGTTCCGAAGAGCCAACGCTGCGGTTCGGATGAAGAGGTAAAATCAGCTATGCGCAGGTGGTTATGTACCCAAAAACGGAGTTTTATAAAATGTGTACTGAATATGGTCCACAATGGGAGAAATGTGTCGAGAGACTTGGTGCATATGTCGAAAAATAGATAAAACTTGCAGCTTTTTCGACCAGTCCCTCGAAATAATTATATGTTGATTTGTGGTCTTTAAGCCCGTGAAAATGGCGATAGACCGAAATGGGTTGGCATATGAATAATTCTAAGCGTATCCTATTGCTTAACCAATACCCTTTATGCTTTTACAGCTAATAAAAAAAAGATTGATATACAATCGAAAATATTAATATCGCGAAACCAAAGAGGTCCCAAGAGCTAATTTACTGGGAAATGAGTTTAGCTGCTCAGTACCTTATAAAAGCATGTACATATCTACCACCAATGCATAAAAAGTCCAAATCTCACTATAAACACAAAATCTAAAAAGAATTTACAAGTGGGTGGTGAGAAAATTCAAATAAATAACGAATTTACTTTTTCAGGGGACTCAACTAGTTAAACGGAATAATTAAATATTGATCTAATTCTACTCACGTTTCTATACTCGAAGCCTTCATGTTTTTGATTTAACGATTCCAATCCCCTTTGGAAGTACCTATAAAAGTTAAAAATAACGAATACATTAAAAACAAAATTCTCAGGCTAACAAAAGAATTGATTATCATTTTATACACGTGTTGCAGATAACTACATGGCAGCATTACGGGAAGCCTACCCGCTCGATTGCAGGGGCTGGCTCGGTCGGTTGGCAGAATAGAGGGAGATGAAGGTGGCCTACAGCAGCCAGCAGTTTCGACAGTCGGGGAGGGGGGAGGGTGAACGTCAAAACTGTCATGTTTCTGATAAAATTACCCAATTATCATTTGATTCGAGCCGGCCGCTGCAATCGAGCAGGTAGGCTTCCCGTTATACTGCGATATTTTATTATTTCTCGTACTGATGAATTATGAAGACAAATGCTACATTCGAAGAAAAAAACTATATAGCTTATGAAATTACATTACAAATACTCGCGTCACAGCTTTGTATCTATCCTGTATAGTAAGAGAAAAAAACATTTTTGAAAGGAGTTTATCAACAAATACACAAGGAGAAAATCTAGCTGAAAATTTAAAATTTCAGCACAGTTAGGTAGAAAGCATCTTGGGGCAAAGGTAAGTAAACAGTAGGATCGGGTCATGCTTACAAGGGGACCGCACGGACATGTCGTCACGGATTTGGTTAAAATTTTAGGAGGTCAATCTACACCATTAATATAACTTTTGTGTAAAAGGATTTGAATCAATGCCTTTCGTTTCGAAGAAAAAAACTAATATATTTTACTTTTACATTTGTAGCGCCAGATAGGCCAAGTGGGAAGTTTTTAACTTAACAGCGGTGGCGCAGTGGCTAACGTCAGCCCTCTGTGATTGCCTAGCCCGAGTTCGATTCCTGTCATTTTTTTTTCATTTTTATCGAGTTTTTCGCCATTATTATTTCATTATACTTTGCATAGTAACATTCACATACATAAGCAACGTCACAGGTCAAAAAAAAAATATGCAAAATGCGTTGTACAATATTTTCACGGACGGTCATTGCCGAACCGTGAGTGGCGGCGACGTGGCGGTGATGACGGTGCGATGACGGGTCCGTTCTCAAACCCTCCCCTCCCCCTCCCCAAAACAGCTTCCATAGTAACCGAAAACGAGATGTTAATTTGGCGTGTGAAATGAAAAAGAAACGAAAAAGATTAATTCGCACTATCGACGATCTATGCGCAATCGTTGCTTATACAGGGTGTCCAAAAAGTCTGGTAACATGGCAGATATCTCAAAGCTACCAGGGAGGCGAGATCTGATGAGTGTGGTTTATAGGTAATTGGGGGGGGGGGGTGAGGAATTCATTGCCGCACTCAAATTTGACCTTGACCCCCAAATTTAAGATCATACATCTCCTAACTCGAAAAATATTAAAGATAGAGAAAAATTTGCGATTGCTACCCTGTAGAGCAACACCACATTAGTCTAAACACAATTTTTAATCACACCCTTCCCCTTGAAAGATTTTGAGAAAATGGGCGAGAAAGAGTCACTCAAGACTGTGCTTCTCCTTCCCCCTTCCCAACGGTGTGCTTCACTGCAATCCAAACGTGTTAGAAACCTCAGCCAACCTGGCCAGCTAAATCTGACCTTGAGAGGTGTTGACTCAACCCTCTGTACTCCGACTGAGAGGAAGAGCGATAGAGCGCGGGCAACAATAGGCAACAGCGCCATTGTTGTCGGCTTGGAACAGCGCCTCCTATAAAGAGTCGTTGCATGGAACTGTCAAAGCCGACGCGATCTATACAAATACCGCAGCCGACGAAAAAGTCTTTCTCGTCGGGCACGTACAAAGCCAGGGCACTACGTCACTTCTATTGTTGAAACGTCACGAAAACCGATGGGATAGTTTGAAATGTGAATTTTGTTTGACTTCTGCCAAACCTGGGTCATTTACTTTTTTTTAATAAATCACTTTTATATAAAATTTTAAATATCCTTATTTTGTTTTTAAATTTCTTTTTGCATGACATCATAAAATCCATCCGTTTGCATGATGTCACAAAAACAGTGCCACGGTTTGTTTAGATCGCGTCGGCTTCGGAAGTGTGCAAGATGGAAGCATCCAAATAAGAACAACGAGCGTCATTCAGTTTTTGACGACAGAGAAACACTCGGCAGTCTAAAGCCACCGCCGAAATCTTCATTCCATTGTATTGATAAAGCCAAGAATAAAAGGCGAAACCGATCGGAATTCTGTGTTTTCTTTCCCGCTATGTACTGCGAGACCTCCATCAACTTCATCGTGTCTGGGCGAATCAAAAGTTAGATTACTGTGTGCACGATTTCGTTCTTGAGGAGAGCCGAGGCAAAGTGCTGACTGTCGTCTTTTCGATCATCGAGGCCCAGTTCTGAACGAGCTCGCTCCAAGGCAACATCATTAATCCCTGCAGCTATACAAAAGTTCGGGCTTTCTGTCCCGCAGGGTCATCCTGCTCCATGACAACGCATGACCACATTTCACGAAGATAGATCTTATTGTTAGACCTAAAAGATCTATGAGAAAAGGCTTAAAGAGACTTCTATGTTATGGCGGGTCGGGTGCAAGATTGGCTTCACTTCTAGCCGACGGACTTTTACGCCACTGGTATCTGGCGACATATGTCCTTTCCTTCGTCCGCAATTCCTCACCAAAGATTTTCATTTGACTACCCCTTTAAAGTCGTCCTCCGCGGAAGCGCACTTCCTCTAATTTCCGAGAAAGAGAAACCAATATCTTTACCTACCGGAAGGTTGCCTGATATTAAGAGGCTGAAAAGTAAGCCGTTATACTGCGTGCACCGAAATAGGAAAAAAAATACCCAATTCTGGAAATAAAAAAAAAATTGATCTGTCTTTCATTTTGAAACGTAAACACGTGCGCAGTCAAAATTGACTCGAAAGAAATTGGATCAAACTGCTGCTATTTCTTAAGAAATTGCTTCTAAATTCATGAGACAGAAGATTATTACAGTAATGAAGTTGGGAGAAGAAAACAATCCCAAGAGGGTCAACGTACCATCTTTAATGATGGAGTTTCAAATGGAAACGAAAACAGTAACTTAAAACGCGCGCGCTTAGCGCTTAATAATGATTGAAATAAAATGAAAATTGGTGGCCTATATATAGATAAAAGGCTGAATAGCAGTTTAGTATTAAGCAAAACGAGGAATAAAAATCCTCATGACTTCGTTCAAAAAAATAAATAAATAAAAAACACATCGCTATATTTAAACCCTCAAACTTCTTAAAGAAAACAAGAAAAAGAAAAACTCAGGAGTTAACGATCAGGAACTTTTTTCAAAAAAACGTCTCCTGGTGGTTAACAACAAATAATAACTATGCCCTCCTATCTGCAACGCATTGGGCAATAGACTCTGTCTCTCTCTCTCTCACTCCAAAACATTGTCGCCCCCTTAACTCCACTTTTTTATGGCTCATTTTTATGCTTCGCAAGAAGAGCATTAAAAAAATAATGTTCCCGCGAAACAACACACACACACAGACGTACACTTCACGAGCTTCTTTCGCAAAAGAGGAGCCTCGTCGAATGCAGTCATGTATGACATGCGCGCACGCGTGGAAATACATGGACTGGGAAACCTAATGATGGAAGCCAAGATACTTTTTCTCTTTAAAGACTTCAGCACATCACGTTAAAAAATAAAATGCGGCAATGATTAAGTAGACCACCGCGGTTTTAAAGTTTCAGGTCCTCTTTTTTCTCGATACACTGTGCCCTTTGTGAAAAAAATTCTTTCCATAAGCAGTAAATCCACGCACACCTATATGTCTTAGTGTACAACGTACGTATTGTATACTAAAACATAACGACTTCTTTCTCAATTATTTCAATAAAAGCAGGGGTCATTATTTAATTCATGCCAATTGCAGTTTATCTGCCAAGCTTGCGATAGCATTTATGGAATCCATGCTTGAAACCCTTTGGATGGGCTTCTGACTGCTACCACTAAACTGGTCTGGATCGGTGGTGGAAGAACGTTAAGGGAAAACTGAAAACTCGTACTAGAGACAATCATCGTTTAACAAATGGAGACAGGGTCTACATACAACAAAATAAACTTTAATGTCGAGACGCGTTTCAGTCAGGGACTACCATCAGCCTGTACAGAAATGCTAGCGATTGCCAACTTATTTGCAAAAGAGGGGTCCTTCCTCCCACGCATATTGGTTAGTGGGGAAACCCACCAATGACGCGAAGGGGAGGGGATTGCACAAGAGTACATCCGAGTGATGAGTTACATTAGATTGAAAAATTATATAATATAAAATGCTTTTGTATGAAGTATAATAAGCCAAATAACGTGGAAAGTACTTGAAATGTAATCTAATGTAACTCATCACTCGATCTACTCTGGTGCAGCCCCCTCCTCTTCGCGTCATTGGCGGGTTTCCCCCCTAACCAATATGCGTGAGAGGGAGGACCCCTCTTTTACAAATAAGCTGCAATCTCTGGCATTTCTGTGCAGACTGATGATAGTCTCTGACTAAAACGCGTCTCGACATTAAAATTTATTTTGTTGCATGTAGACCCTGTCTCCCTTTGTTGATTATCTGCAATATGGACCCTAACTCATCTTAAAATCATCGTTTAATAAATAAATCTTGTGTATAAATGATCATTATAAACTAACTCTTCTCAAAGCAGTTTCCAAGACTCTCCACGGTACGTAGCCATCTATGGGGAAGGCGGTGAATAGAATTCGCTGCATGTAAATTGATGCGTTGAACGGTGCCGACCGACACGCAACAGTTTAGTAACGCACCATCCAAATAAACCAGTTCAGGATCCCTGTTGTGTGTGAGGCTCCGAAGCAGATGCATGGTCACTGCATCCATGCTAACAAAAATACATCAGCAGAAACGGCTACAGATTGCACCGCAGTAATAGAAATTGGATCTCTCGTGATTGGCAAAGGGTTGCATTCTCCGATGAGTCAAGATTTCTGTTCCATCGAGTGTATGTTGTACTCAGCGGGAAACTTTCGAAAATAATCACACTGAAACCATTATTGGAAGACCTCAACTCTTGTTGGCAGTGTTATGGTCTAAGATATATTTTCTTGGCATTGATTGGATCCACTGATACTTCTGAAAGCACTCTCACTATCTTCCCTGGGGCGGATGGGATATTCCAGGAGCATGTCATATGGTCAGAATTGTTTTGAAATGGTTGGAAGAGCACGACCCAGACTTCCAAGTATTTCATGGGCCCCCTAATTTCCCAGATTAAAATCAATCGGGAACCACCGGGAGCCCTCGACCGTCATGGTTGATTAGAATTTTTGGCTTCGACTATTAAGGTCATTTTGCGCCTTTTACACAAGTTATATCTGTACGCAACCCGGGACAAACACAAACATCCATGCCCATTGGACGGAAATTTAATACGAGGATAGATCACTTCAGATCAGCGTCGTTCAACACTTTGGGCGGTCTGCCGCGTGGCTCATTTGCCAGATCCGTCACTCCCGCCCGGAATTTTCGGAACCAACGTTGGACAGTACGTTCGTTTATGCTGCCTACACCGAATACCTTATTGATGTTTCGAGAGGCGTTGGATGCAGTGTGAGTCAACCTGAACTTGTAATGCATTATCACACGTAGTCGTATGAAGTCATGACTATCTTCGCTTGGGTTCAAACGCTATTAATTATCATCGCAGATATGCAAATTTCAGGCGACTGGTCGCTGATAGGTTTATCTTTGTTATGGGTACTTGCTACTAAACGTGGAAACCGTGCTGAAGCGCGGAACCCACCTCGAAATCCGACATTTGATATGCAACGACCTGATAATATCCACATACATAGGTAACACTTATTTTCTAAAATATGGAAACGCCGCTTGAACAAGCGTATTCTTTGGAGAGGAGAGTACATTGAAGAAAATAAAGGCCAGTGACCTGAATGAATTCTTAAAAAAAGTCGTTCCGAAACTTTTTGAATAGTCGCTACATTGAGAAATGGCATTATCATTTTGTTAATGTTCGTTCCATTTTTTAACTTTAGTTAGACTCCCTTCAAATAAACAAAATAAGTATGACCCTATTTTCATTATTAATATATTTGACGTCATTAAGAACACTGCAATAATATTTGATATTAATTATGCGGGCAAAGAACCCACACAGTCGCCCAAAAACTTTATTTTTACAAGGGAATACGATTTTATTTCCCCTCTCTCAACATTTAAGAGCCTCTCCAAACATCAGCCATTTTGGCTCACTTTATTGAACATTCCTATCTCCAACAAACGATGCATCGAGCACATGTTCGTTCCGTCTTTTACGGTAAAACGGATGGAAGAGGAGGGAGAAGGGGTAGAGAAGGAAAAGTAAGGTGGGGGTAGGGATGGAGAGAGAGAACCCATCCACGAAAATCACGAGGAGCCGAAGCAGCGACATGTCTCATCATTTTAACAAAAAGGAGGAAGGAAAACATCAAATTCACGGCGGACCCCATTCTTCCGGCGGCGTTACGTCATAGCTGAAAATGGAAAGAAATGGAGGATGAAATAGGTGGGGGGGGGGGGAGGAGGAGGGGGGGGAATGGGGAAAGGGAAAAGTATATATTAAAAAAAAAGGATGGTAATCGCGGTTATGGAGAGAGGCAAAAATTCCCCGGTGGGATTCGATTACAATGTTAGCTGCAACGATTATTTTCTCTCTCGTGAGATCAATCTTGGGGTTCGTAATGATCGTTTCCTCATAAGAAAAAAAAATTGTCTTCGTCTTGGCGTTCTATTCCTCTTATTAACTACGAAGAGCCCCTCTCGTCATATTGGAAGAGAATTCCGTTCTTTCATTTCTCATTTTTCAACGTAAACGCTCTGAATCGCTAAACAAGTAAACATAAACGAATTTTGATACGACCAGCACTTAAGTCCTTAAATCAGGCGACAAATTGAAAGAACACAAACGACTAGGACAATGTCCCCGATTGTCATGACCCCCCAGTCCAAGCGGTCTGATTCACTTCCTCGTTGTATCTTCTAAACCGTCTCTTGTTACCATTTTCATTCGTGGCGGAAGACGTAGGAGTTAACAAACAAGGGCGGCGACAAAAGCCATTTATCAACCTCTCACCCTCCTATATAAGTACAGCGAGTCAAGACTCGCCATTTGACATTTTCTACTGCAGCCTACACTCATTGCCGGACCTTCACTTTTTTTTTCGTCCTCTGCACACAATAAATATTTAAATAAAAAAATTTAATTAACGACCGCCACGTGAATCACGTTTAACGATTTCCTTGAATCTCCTTAGATGGAATTACACAAGTTCCTCACAAACCCCGACAACAGCTGCAACAACAACACTCCACGGCCACATTCATAGAATTTGCTGAATGCCTCAGCACTGAATGGCTTGTGAATATAGCAGAGCATAGGCAAGATGTCCATTATTAAAGTCTACATTTCAAAAAGTTCAATATGGGTCAATATTGATCACAATGACTTAAAAATTTGCAAGGTGTCTATTGAGGCTATGAAATTTTTGTTGGTGAAAAGAAAAAATTAGTTTACAAAATCGCCGGTAGGTGGCGCAATTGTTAAAAATTTCTTCTTTATATTATTCTTGATGCGGTTTTATTTGCGCATGTCTGAAGGAGACTCATGCATGAATAAACCACTGCTCATAAAATTAACTTTCTATTTACAGAGACTGCGCTGATTCAACATCGAATTGGCGCCTGGCTTCCATGCGTGGCTCTATGCCAAGACTAACTAACTGCTGGAGTGAAATAAATATAATAAATTGCAGTTTATTTTTTGCAGTTTATTTATTTATTAATTAATTAATTGGATCCAACATATCCATCCAGGGCCTGTATGGCCAGAGGCCGACGAGTTGGGTCCCTGGATGGACCTGGATTCACGACTGCTGTATGATGGTCGCAGCAGCCGGGGGGGTAAAGATCTGCTATCACGGATGGTCACCCATCCAGTGACGAGCCGTGCCTGATGTAGCTTAACTTCACAGAAGTTGTGTTTAGTGAAAGCCCACCAGGCCACGGCCTCCCCGAAATTTGAAATTAATTATTATTATCAAATTATTAATTATTACTATTATTAAAAACTTAATTCAATACGACTTCAATCTTAACTGCTGATGGAGGAATACCAGCGCATTGTTTTTTGCAAAATCCATAAATCTGGTTAAATTGGCCAAACATTCACCGAGATTAAAAGGCAACAAGTGCCCCTGCAAGTCTGAATATGCTTTGATGAATCTGGAAGGCGGATAGAAGAGCCAATTCCATTTTTCCAAGACCGCCTACTCCACTCCCTCTATTTATTGGATTCCCACCTGCAACTCCATTGATTGTAAAATATTTGTAAAGTACAGGTTGTTCCAAAATGATCTTTACAAATTTGATCAAGTATATTTCAGAAATGGGGATAGGTAGAAAGGTGCGGTTTGCGGCAAAATATTCATACACACTTAAAATTTTGTTGGGTTTTTTTTTAAATTGCATGGTGTGGTCTGGTCAATAACCTCCACTGTTTATCTGGACATGTTGGAACAGTTTGCATTTCCACAGGTCGAAGAACCTGACATGCTGCAGCAGGATGGTGCCCTTCCTCACCGGGCCTTGATTGTTAGGAAGGCTTTGGACGACACATTTCCAAGTCGCTGGATTGGCAAAAGAGGACCCATTTCTTGGCCTCCAAGGTCTCCATAGGTCCCCATTAGATTTTTTTTTCTTTGGGACTTTGTGAAGGGAACTGTCTACCATACCCCGCATCACAACAGCAATTGCAAACGTTAATGAGGACAAGCTAGGCCGGACATGGGAGGAACTGGAATATCGCTTAGATATCTTGCGTGCTACAGATGGCCCACACAGAAACTCTGTTAAACGGCTACAGAAACCTTAGGTGTTTCTTCTAAATGTTGACCTCACTGATACCCCCTTGTGTAAGAAGACAGTAACTTGCAGATTTATCTTCCTAGTCAAACAACAAAAAGGTCATATGAAAAGTCAAAAGGCAAGGAACCACACAAACTTTCACCACGAAGCCCTCACTCCCAAGGGGACGGCAGGGGCATGTCATCACGGATTTGGTTGAAATTTTAGGAGGACAATCTATAACATTAATTGAATTCCTGTGTAAAAGAATTTGAATCAATGGCATTTTGTTTCGGAGAAAAAAACAAAAATTTTGTACGATTACTATTGTAGTGCCAGATAAGCCAAGTGTGGAAAAAACATCGGTGGCGCAGTGGCTAACGTCAGGCCTCTATGATTTCCTGGCCTGGATTCGATTCCTGTCATTTTTTCTTTTTTTGTGTGTGTTTTCCCCATTATTCATCTTCACGCATTCAAAATTCAAGATCGTCAAATCGTTTCCCAGAGATATTCGATAGTACCATTTCCTGATCTAAATTCCAGCGAGAATTTCTTGTGCGGGATCTCTTAAGGACAGAGTGTTTCACACTGGACCGGATTTCTCAAAGTGCGGGTCACGACTCCGCATGGAGTTGCAGGAATTTATTTATGTATAAAATTATATTCGTATGCGTACCAAAGAATTATTTTCAAATATATCAGGGTCGCAAGCGGAAAAATGTTTGAGAAGCTCTGCGCTACACAACCTACGAGAGAGAATCGTTAGTTTTCGTGTACAAGCACAGCCGACACAATTGAGAGTGACAAGGGCGCCTTATCACAAGGGCGCCAAACTGTCTGTTAATATCACAAGGGAGTCATCATAAGGATGCCAAAAGGTTCGGTAGCCTAGGGCCTCTTCTGCTTACAACTGGATCAAGAATATTACAGCGCATTTTTTCGAATTTCACAAATGCTTCGCTGGAATAAAACTACATCTATTTTTTGATTCGAACAAGGGTCACGAGTATTCAGTAATAATGATCGAACCCAGGTCGCGGAGTTTTTCTAATTAATATCTCTACCTCCATTTCTTATTTATTATTTTCTTAATCAACATATATAAAAATTTAGTGGTATGTTTAAAAAACTCGCACAACGCTGTATGCAATTTAAATTTTCCGCAGAGATTAAAGTGTCTGGGCAATAATTATAGCCGTAGGGGGAAAATGTTTCTACACTACATAGGAATTCAAAACGCCAAAAATTCCGAAATCCAGAAGCTTTGCAGAGCGCAAACGAACGGAGCGCTCTCAATTCCGCGCTTCTTAGGCGAAAATGATCGTCAAGGATAAATAATAATAAATCGGGCCAGAGGGGATTTTGATATTTTTTCCCGTCAGGGGTGAGGAAAGCTCACGTGACCGGATGGCGTTTATTATGTACGCTTCACAACAATCGCTTCCCGATTTCCCCATTGTTAAATCGCAACAATGTTATCGTTTCGGCGCACGACAGAAATCGGAACCCCCGAAACGGTGGCGGAGTTGCTGCTTCTGCAGACAGATCGTCGTCGACTTTGGCGACAAAGATTAGAACCGAACTGGCGACGACGACACATTATAAACGGCTGCTCAGGTTGCCAAGGGAAGAAGAGTAAGGCGGGGGTGTGAGAGAAGCTTGGCGCGTTCAAGGAGAGAGTAAAAAAAATTATATATAAGAAGCGGGAAAGCTCTTTTCAGATCAATCCAGACGGGAGGTGGGTAAAGAATAACAGAAGAGGAAAATGTAGAAAAATGGAAGACGGGAAGAAAGATGAATGGAACGCTGCAGAAGAAGAAGAAGAAGAGAGAGAGAGAGACAGAGCGGGAAAAAAACGGAAGGAAGGAAGGAAGGAAGGAAGAAAATCGAGAGTAAGAGAGAGTGAGAGAGAGAGAATGAAAATGAAAAGGAGAAGAAAACACGATTGCCAAAGACGGAATGGGTTGTGAAATGAAGCATCGACGCAGGCGAACGTTTTATTGCCGATAACATTCACCGGAAGCAAAATGAAGTGGGAAAAGGCTTTTAAGGAAGTCGAAAAGCAGAGAGCGAAAGGAGGCGGGGGACTGAGGAGACGAAGAGTGGGTGGGATAAAAACACACACACACCCAAGCGCACATGGAGAAGGTGGAGAAAGAGCGAGGATGTTTTAAATATCGTTCGAATGTAAAACAAATAACAGTGATAATAATAATACTAATAAAAGTCAAAAGAAGAAAGGTGAGGGCAGAAGAAATATCGATGAAAGTTAAGGGAAAACAAAGTACATCCAAAACGACTTTAAACTAAATTACACTCATGCTCATAACTTAAAGATAATCCTGTATAACCCGAAAATCCTCGATTAACATTAAGTAAATGCTATCAAAGAGCATTGTATCACTTCGAAAATAAAAGGTTGCGCTTTATTCATAACAGAAGAAATTAATCCCCCACGATAATATAGGAAAATAGCAGAAATCCTGCCTTCATCTATTTTTAACCCTCATTTTTTATAAAAAAAAATATTCATTCTCTCATCATTTCCGATCGAATGACATTTCACATGCCATATGTTCCAGTTGAAAACGTTAATGGTTCCTAAGAACATGTGACCGCTACCCCCACAACTCCGACCCCACTGGGACAATTTGCCCCAAACTTCATGCAAGGTGAGACCGGACAGTTCGGTAAATGACTCTGAAAAACAAATAGGGATAGATATTTCAGAGATGACACTGTACTGTCTTTCAAAGTAAGCCTCCATGGACACAAAGCCTTTACTGTCTTTTGACATCGTTCGTACAATTGAAGTCCCTTCGTCACAGCCGTTTGAATATCAATCATTCGAACAAACGAAAGGCGATCCTTTAGGAGAAGCTCGCGAACACGTTTGGCATTAGTGCTGGTGGTGGACTTTCCATATCGTGGTTCATCTTCGAAGGTTTCACCTTCACAGAAACGCTTAAACCACTCATACACACTTTTTGACACTCTGCTCCATTATCAGTGATAAACGCACTGCACTCTAAACACTGCCGCACGAACGTACGCCTGTCAACAAGGGTAAACGCACATTTGCATACGTTAGTTCAGATACAGAAGAATGCCTTGCGCATGTCGCCGCAAGTCGAACATTACCCAATAAGGGGCGATTCACCGAACTTTCCGGTTTCACCTTGTAGTAATGTAAATCTGCATACGTGATAGTATAGACCAGATGGATCCCTCTAACTCTCACCCCCAGCGGGTCAATCGTAACCAAACCAAATAGGACATGCCCATAGTAAGCTACATTTCAAATTATGAAGGGAGCTGACGGATATAGTAAATAACCAATAAGCAGCTTCATTCTTCGGTTACTTAATAAAGAACTCAGTGATTTACAACGCCTTTGCTCGTGCATGTCACAGCATTAAAAAACGGTAGAAGTACTACTGTTTGGGATAAGAAACCGTTTTTGTCATAAACAAATGGCTCAGCGAACCCATCTCGATTATGTTATGCACTTTGGCAAAATTCTTGACTGTCTCGACACTGGTCAAACTTATATGACTGTATCTCAGGACCTGAACATCCCCATAATGACAAAGGTTTTAACAAGATGGAAACATCATCCGACGCTTCAGCTGAGGGTATCCAAGAGTTACAACTGCACAGATAGGATCGGTATCTAGCTGTAAATGACTGGCAAAACACAGCTTAACAGCTTAGAGCAGCTACGGGAATGACTATTTCCAGGGAAAAGGATTACAAACGATTCCATGAGCATAGATTGTATGCAAGAAACCCATAAAAGAACCTGCGTAAACTGATGCACATAGCGTCGTGCTTGGACACTTGTTTACGGATGAATCCAGGTTTATTCTTCAGAGTGACTCAGCCGTATTTTCCTCTGGAGAGAGCCTGGCCGTAAGTACGAGCCGTCTAATATCCTTGTAACGGGACCAGATGATGGTGCCTTTGTGTGGGGTGGCGTTGGGTTCAAGTACCACCTTCTACGTGTTTGGAAGAGACCTAGTCTATCGTGATGTTATCCTGAAACACTTTGCCCGTCTCTTCAGTAGCGCAATGGGCCGGAATTTTGGTTTATGGACGCTAATGCACGCCCAAACAGAACTAGCATAACATACGTCGACATGAGGATATCAGAGGCATAGCTTGACAGCTCGCTCCCCGGATTTGAAAAATGCATGCAACGCTTTTGGTCGACTTATTGGATGCCATACCACAAACTGAAGTGGACAGCTTACGCCGAGCTTACCTAAGCGCTGTGCGGCATGCTTCAATGCTCGGAATCATCAAACAGGATACTGAAATTTCTAGGTAAACAATTTACACAATGAAAAGTAGGTGCTTTGGCTTATTTCTTCTTAATGGCCAATATTGTCTTTAACTGACAACAGATTGGATGCACTTGATCTGTGTTATTTGTTTTTGTGTTGGCATACGTTTATTATGTGTTTATTAAACGACGTTCTATCAGGCTTGACTGTAAATAGATTTTCATATATGTTGTAAACCACAATTTCCTTAATTTATGAGCAGGAGTGCATTTTTGATGTCCCGAATAACCTATCAAAAAGCGCTTCTCCTATGAAAACCCAAAACCCGATCCCCTTAGCCGAGCCCTTTTAATTTGTCCTCGCAGCAAGCCAACGCCATTACGCCAAATAAGCGTTTTCCCTTGGCCAACCTATCAAGATTTGGATGGCATCAAAAATTAAAGCACTTTTGACTCCATTCTGATTCTCGGGGAAAAGCCTGAAGAGCACGTGGCTAAAAGAGCCCTCTCATGAAATTTTCATGAAAACAGGCCAACAGATTCTCTTCCTGTCGTAACGCTGTTTTGATAACTTGCGTGGGATTATGTCCAGCGAGCGACCCCGATATGAAGAGAGAAACCCCACCGGGGAGGGCATTTCCCAAGTCGGTCCAAATTGCCGCAAACGAGTCCACCATCACCATATTACGGGTTAATCGAGCACCTCGTTAAACATATACAGGCCTCGTTAAGATGTGAACTTATTCTTAAATTAAAATACACAGACATTAATACAGCAAGACGCTACAATTCTAGCTTTTCTCACATATTGCACTATTTAATATTTTAGAAAATTAATTTACTACTAATGAAACAGATTTTTAAAGCTTTAGGAGAAAACAAATTTATGCAAAGCGACGTGTAAAAATTAAGAAACGTCTTAAAATGATGCTCTTTTTTATATTCAAGCGCAATTTTTATACAAAAGAGTAACGTGTTAATAACATCCTGGCATATTTAAAATATTTTAATTCGAACTCTAACTAAATGAAATCTACAAAAATTCCGAATACAAGTTTAATCGAAGGATGTCTATTTTCTTGAGGCCGTGACGTCATTTGTGGGTATGCCGAGGCTAACGAGAAATACAGGCTACGACACTGAAAAGTCACCTGACCAAGAAAGGTCTATTAACAATGTAACTTTCATTATTTCCATTTTGTATTTTAACAAGCAGTGTTTTTTTCCTTTGTTGGAAACAATGAAGGTTGAATTGTTAATAGACCTATCTTAGTCAGGTGATTTTTCAGTGCCGGAGCCTGTATTTCTCGTTAGCCTTGTAGACCAACAAATGACAGAACAGGGCACTCAAAAGTCACCTGACCATCGGGGTCCGAACAACAATTCATCCTTCATTGTTCCCAACAAACGATAAAATACTAATTGTTAAAATCCAATTGGGATAATGAAGGATGGATTGTTGGGCCCCGATGATCAGGTAATATTTGAGTGCCCAGGTCTGTCTCTCCTTGTTCTCGTGTGTAGCACTGCGATGAAGCGTGATCATCCAACACATAATATAAAAATCGCGACTTCTTTGTACGACGGGCGTTCAAATTTGACCTGGACTTTATTTTTTTGTAAATTTTATTGTTGTAAAAATCTAAACTTTCATTGTTGGGGTGGCAACTGCCGCCAGTCATTCGGTTGCCATGACAACCGACAGTCATTCTTTAAACAAAATGGCGGACAGCGATGTGTCGACCAAAGTGGAATCATCAAGTTTCTCCACAACAAAAGTGTGAAAGCACCAGAAATTCATCAGAAACTTCAGACAGTTCACCGAGTCATGTTTGTCTCGATCATCCGTCTTTCCTTGGTGCCAAAAGTTTGAAGGATGGCGAGAATCCACTGGCAATGAATCTCATTAGGCAAGGCCAGCAATTGCTGTCAATGATGGCATCATCGCACGAACAAATAAGCTGATAAGGGACAACAGGTGGATTCATGTCCGTGAATTGGCTTCAAAATTGAACATCAGCACTGACAGTGTGGTGACCATAATCCACGATAAGCTGAAATTCAACAAGATCTGTGCCAGATAGGTCACTAAGCAACTCTCCCGAGAATCACAAAACCACCCGGGTGGAAATCGGTTTCATGCTGCTGCAGCGATATGACAGGGAAGGTGACAGCTTCCTAAGGCGTGTTGTGACCACGGACGAGCCTTAGGAAGCAAGCGTGCGAGCATAGAGTGGCGACACACTGACTCACCACGACCCAAGAAACTCAAGATGACACCGTCAGCAATGAGAGTGATGGCGACTGTATTCTGGGACATTAAGGGACATTTTCTGGAAGAACGTCGAACTATAAATTGACCTTACTACTGTGACATTTTAGGACGGCCCTGAAGCCGACACTAAGGAAAAAGCGAAGATGACTCCTTACCAGTGGTGTTTGTTTTCTGCAAGACAATGCCAGACAACACACAGCTAAATTGACTATGGTTGGTTGGTTGGTTTATTAGAAATTTTGGCGTCGACTATTAAGGTCATTTTGCGCCTTTTAACAAGTTATATCTGTATGCAGCCCGGGACAAACACAAACATCCATGCCCACAGTGGGATTCGAACCCACGACCAGGCGGACTCGAGAACTATGGACATACTGACGGAACTCAAATGGGACATCTTACCACATCCTCCATGCAGCGCGGATCTCTCCGCTTGCAACTACCACCTTTTTGGACCATTGAAAGAGTTCTTGGGAGGGCAGAGGTTCGGCTCCAATGAGGAAGTGAAAAAGGCTGTTCAGACGTGGTTTCGACATCAGCCTGAAGATTTCTACAGAATCGGTATCCAGATGCTTCCAGAATGCTGGAAAAAATCTGTAGAGAAACGAGGAGAGTTCTTTAAGAAATAACTGGTGCGTATGGCTTTTTTTGTAGTTTCCCGATGTTATAAAAAATAAAGTCCGATATAAAAATAACGCCCCCTCGTCAAATATAAAATAAATTGGGCTAATGCGAGTGAGACTCGCGCATAGAGGGTACTACCATATAATATATTTACCAAAATATGCTAGGCTTTGAAGGGTGTGGCACTGTGCGCTTCTAAATCATCATGAGTATGTGATTTGCATTTCGACAGACGATTTATTATAACTTCATTTTCTGTGACCTCGATATCGAGGATGTTAAATAACCATTGGATCAATTTGAAACTTAATCTAGCAGGGTATTAGCCTACTGAGACTTTGCTTAGGCCTCCAAGTTTTTAATAAAGGGATTCGAGAATGACAAGAATGTTCTGGTATTTAACTGGCCCCTTTTTCGCGTGAGATTGGGCTAAAATTTGATATCTATTTTCTTTGTCATTATAAAACCTTAATTTGAAGTCCTACTTACATATCCCATATGTCAGATACCAAATTTTATCCATCTAGCTCGTTGTTTTAGAATTATCGTGTTCTCACACATACAGACACAGATAAAATTCCAAACATGTGTCGTTTGGACATACAGAGGGTGCCCTATAATGTTTTGAAACAAATCTGAAAATTCATAGAGCCTCCTGCGTTGAGGCTAGAACACTGCTGCATGCAAAAAATGCAACCTTGATTTCCCACGTGTTATGCAGCTTCACTGTGAGCATATGCAACCATGCCGCGGCCGAGAATTGACCTCCAATTAAAGGGGGAAATTATCAGTTTTTACGGCAGAAATGGTCCACAGCTCAAATTATAAAAGTTGTCAAGCAGTCTAACCGTGTTGTAAGTGCAAGCACAATCTCAAGGATCAGAACGGAAATGAAAACCCCCGGTCAACAAATCCCTGACAGCTACAAAACGGAAGAAACAAGTGGTTCCACATCCAAGTTGAAAAGACTCAAGAAAATGGCCAAATCAGACAATCCTCCGAGTCAGCGAACCATGGCTCGATTGCTGCATCTTCGTAGACCAACGGAAAAACGTCTGCGGAAAACATTCAACCCGAAGCTACCGAAAAAGCCCACCACTCCCGGGCCGGGGGGGGGGGGTCACCGGCCAACATAGAAAAACGGCGGCCCCTGTATCATTATTTGCTGAAAAATGACAAACACATCATAACCACAGATGAAGCCTGGTTCTATCTGTCGGATTGCAAAGGTTAACGACAAGTGAACTACACTACCAAAGGTGTGCCGGTTCCCCGAAACACCGTCATCAGGAAAGCGACACATTCAAAGGGCGGTTTGGAGAGGTATTTGCTACAACGGCAAGACAGCATTGCGGTTCATCGGGCCTGAAGCCAAAATAAAATCAATATTACCTCCAGAAGATCATCAAACCATTTGTGACCAAGGATGCCCCTCGATTATACCCAACGGTGGCGCGATCCTCCATCATGATTCAGCACCTTCCCATGTGGATAGCCAGAAATTCTCATATATAACTTGAGAAAAGTGGATACCACAGTCCCCGGATGAGGCCCATATGGGATTTCTTCGCCTGGGGTTACCTTAAGTAGAGGATGTGGCACCGTAAAGTAGAGACTCTCGTCGAGCTTAAAAAGGCACTGCGGGAGGAGTGGCGCAAATGCCCCAGGAACTCGTCGATAAGGCCTTCGTGGCATGGCGAAAGCGTTGCAGGCAAATCTACTATAATAAGGGATACCAGATTGAGTAACTGTAACGTTCTACCTCTTTCCATTCAACGGCAATAACTAAACAAATTTGTTTCAAAACATTATTGGCCACCCGCTATAGGGAAGTCTAAAACTTCGAGAGGCATCAAAATCTCGAATCGAATTTTTTGACGATTACAATACTTTCTTTTTTACAAGAAAGTAAAAATGAGCCTTAACATAGGCAATCCATACACAATTTATAAATCACATTTTCTCAGATAGGATTTGCTATTGTTGCAGCCCATGCGCGATATTATTATAAACTTGTGAATTTGTTATCGATAATTTCACAAAAACAATCTGTAAGGTTTTCTGTTTTACTTAGTAGATAACTTCTGTCAGTCCTGTAGTTGTAAGAAGCCAATTGCTTTTAGCCCTATTGTTATCAATACTTAACTGCTTTTAGGCTTACTGTCAACTATCAGCCTTAGACTTTATTTTTCTATTTATAATTTTTAACACCTCTTAGTTATAAAATAATTTTCAGTTGGCAAAGCTGCTTTAAAAACATTACTTATTAATCAGTTCAAAGATGTAAAGTCTTGAAATCATTCGTAAAATTGATAAGAAAACCTTATCCATAAAAATTAATCTGTCACTAGTTTAATTCTTCTCAATAACAAGGACTCAAACGTGGAAAATTAAGTTCTTAAATTAGTCTTGAATATATTTACTTTCTATTTAAAATTCATCCACATTTCACATTTCCAGAAAGCAGCTCTAAATTATGAGATCCCCCTGATTCCTATGGCCATTTCAGTGACGTTTGCATTCATCATCCAAGCTAAATGTTATGAATGCGAAATCCGTTTGACGATTTTTTTCTCCAATAGAAACGAAACAGGAACGCAATTTCTAAATATGGAGAGATCTCGTTCCACCATTAAGCAAACGAAAGGGAGCGAAATCATTAATATTCAATGCTGAATTTGTATATGGAAAGGGAATTTTTTTTAAAAAATACACTTCTTTAATTGCCAACCATTAAATCTAAGAGACAAGACTTTCGAAAAAGGAAGAAACTCTTCTATAGATTTCTCTGAGTGTACTGAAGCGAGGGTCAGACCGCAAATGGGTTCTGTCCCTATGTCAAAGCCTCTTCCAACTGCTGAATATCTTATCCGAGTGAGCAGTGCAAATCCTTCCACCCTAGCGGCTCATCTCAACGGCAACTATAAAAAAAGAGCGAAGTGGTTGGAGAGGGGACAGTGTTTTTACGATGCTGACCATGTGCGGGCGCCTGGGGGTTTTCCCACCGTCAAGAGCGTAGGTGTCTCCGTCGACAGCTTCCTAAAACCTTGGCAGTCTCCGCCTCGGGCAATCTCCTTTTTTCATTTGATTTATGAGTTTATTTTCTCTGTCGTTTGGTCGGACCACTTACGAAGACCCCCGCTTCACTCGCCACGCAAAACATAATAAATGCGAAAGTGGAGGCTTTGTGGTGTAAGCTCGAAATATTGAATATTCAGAAACTGAATAAACACACTAAATTTATATTTCATAACAATTTAATGAAACTTAACGGTGAAACAGAATCCGCGGGTTACTCAATAACGGGAAATATACAAGGTTTTATTTCTAAAAGCTGTTTACCAGCACTTGTAGAACCTACGCTGAGATTATTGGGTCATTCTCTATCTACTAAAATTTATTTTTCTTAGTGGAAGGAGGTTTTATTTATACAAAACCAAAAATAAAAGCAATGAATTGCTGGAGTAGTGGCATCCGATTACATGATTTTCTTTCCAACTAAACGTATAGAAACCTAGATCTCTAAGATCTGAGACATTTTTATCAATCAATGGCGTTTGATAATCAATACGGACCGAATTAATCGACTTGTACCAATTTACAGGCCATTAATTATGAAATTGCTAGAGTTATAGAAAAGTATTCTGTCATCAATAAGCCATTTGATTCTGTCAACCACTCAGGTAAAATTTATAAAAACTTAGATTGCTGTTCTTGACGATTTGTATACCTACACAATTACTTGTGTACCTATAAACCTTCTCAGAGGCTGATTACTATTTGTGTAATTTTAACCTCATTCTAGTTTTCATCTACTGAACTTTTTGACTTTGTAGTGAAAATCTTAATTCTCAATAAATCGTTTTAATAACTTCTGAAAAAAGATGAGACACTAATTGAGGGCTTTGAAATGTCTGAATCCCTTTGGAATTTAGGGATAAATTTTTCAAGGGGAGCTTTATGGAGAAGGCACTCGTGAAGAACTGTCCTAAGCAAAGAGAAAGGATTGGGAAGAAGACCAATAATTACACAAAACTCAAGTGTGTGAATGTCCAAACCTTTTCTACGATTTAACTATTACTGATCAAGTTGAGATGCAGACTCCTACAGATAAATATTTAACCAGAATAAAATACAAGAAGTTAGCTTGAATCTGCCTAAATCAGATCTAATTATATATTTATTCCAAGAAAAATCTAGTAAACTTATTATCTGATATTACTTACAAAGCTAAAGATACTATAATAACTAAGACAGAAAAAGCAAAATAATTTGTAAAATGATTTCAAATATGATAAAAAGAAGCATATATAAAATGTTGATTTTTTATTTTACAGTATGTAATATGCATTTGATTACGAGCTAAATCAACGTTTCATTCGTCTGCAATCCTTCCAAAATCGCGTATCACGTGCACCGTTCACAAGATCGCACCTTAAACAACTGCGCCTGTGTTCTTCCCGTCGCTAAAATATTCCTCCCTTCTTAATCGAAATTACCATAAAGGATAGGACACGAAAACTATTTTTGCAAAGGACTGCAAGTAAAATCAAAGATATCTGCTGACAAGAACTCATGAAAGTTTTTTGGTTATGCGACCAAGAGAAGTGAAATAATTTTGTAAGTTAACCATTACTTTCTGGCCTTTTACTGTAAATAATAATTTCACTTCCCTTGGTCATCGCGCGATTGGGCAGATAATACAAATTAACCAATTTTTTAAATAAAATCTTGAAAACATTCCAAGTAATTTAGCTATGACGCAGAAGTAATAATAAAGAGTTTGCGGCAGTGACTTTCCCCTTATAAAATGCGGCCTTCTGGTTATGACTAAACCAGAAACGTCATAAGCACAATAAAATATACATTAGTTATAAAAATAATACAACCCATCAGAAAACCTCCGCTATTTACGTCATTGTAATTGTCACTCGCAAATGTTGGCCAGTGGAGATTAGCTGCCGATCTTGCCAATTAAACCGGATTCTTTCGTTACAAATTTGAGCATTTTGATCTGCCTAAAATGTCACTAATACAGATGATGTTTAGATTTACAAATGCGGGGCAATCTTTGAAAATATTTTTTACTTCCGACCTCATCATGTGACCAATTAAGGTTTGCATATCGCAATCAGGTTGTTTCGAACAAAACTTTACTGTAAGCATAACTCTAATGAGACTGTATAACGTAAGGGAAAATTCACTGACACAAAACTCTGTAATAACGTGAAAATACAATAAATAATAGTTATTAATTAAAAAATAAAATAAATAAATCAAAATAAAAATAAAAAGTTGACGTTTCGGATAGAGACTATCCTTTATCAAAGCAAAAAGGATAATTATCTTTGCTTTTAGAGAATTATCCTTTTTGATTTGATAAAGGATAGTCACTATCCGAAACGTCAGCTTTTTATTTTTATCGTAGCTCTAAATTTCTCATGTTCATTTCTTGGGAGGTTCTCAATATTAATAAGTTACCCAAGCCGCACAACATGCAATCAGCTGTTGATAATATTAACCTAAAAGTAATTTGCTTTTGATAGCAATTAGATTATTAACAATAGGTCTAACAGCCATAACCTACTAATAACAATAGGTCTATACTCAGTCTGTCTTTATCGGTAGAGACTCACGTGACTAAAATGACTTCTTTAGAAAGCAGTCCCTTAACATGTCACTCCTCCTTTCTCATATGAGTCGGACTTATTTGCCTTCATGTCTTTTTCTTTTTTCTTCTACAACGTCAAAAAGTGATTTTATTATTTTTTATTTCTGCAATAGAATTTGAAAAGCTTCAGCCATTTTTATCCCACCAAAAGTGAAAACTGACCTTCAGCTTCAAAGAAAGGTCAAAGTTCATAACATAAGTTAGCTATGCGCAGGTGCGCAGAACTTTTTTAGTCGCATTTATTTGCATTTGCAAAAGATCACTTTAGTCACGTGAGTTTTTCTACCGATATAGAGAGGCGGAGTATAGTAGTAATTAGCTGTTGAAAAAAATTAGAAATAAAATTCTAACAAAGGACTTTTGCACGCGGACGTAGAGATCTAGTTACGCACCACTTGATACTCATTCGTTGCTATGTATTGATGAAATTTCCAATGGGACTATAATTCGAACTTATTAATTACTCCTTACGAGATGTTTGATGTATTACATGCCATATCTTAAAATCGATAATTTCAAATGAAAGAGAAACATTCAAAAAGATTGCACAAACTGACGGAACGTGACAGAAGTGATGACAATTCGCCCTAGCCATGATCATTAAAAAAACGTGACAATTCGCGACGAACAATTCATTCTTGCAATAAGTCGTGATAGAGACAGCTGGTTCCGAAAAAAATTTTAAGATCATTTTGATATGTCAATAACTATACAATTATCGCACTTAAAAATCATTGCTCATTATTAAAAAAGAAATTCTAAAAATTATGCTTTGTTTTTGAGAAATGAAAACATGGTTTTTCCAATTTTAAATACTTAACCATAAAACGAAATTTAAATGGTTAAAAAATTTAGAAGCTTACAATTTCTCAATTCAATTAGTAATTTAAATTTATCATTTGAATCTCAAATTAAGTGAGGAATCATTCATTTAATATAAACAAAGTAAAACGAAGACTGCATAAAGTGTGATAAAATTATATCCACCCGATTTTGACAAAAAAGGGAAACTTGTTTGGTCAGGCTTCAATGCTTGACCGCTACTTAAAAAAATGGTTTCCCCCTTTTTTTTTTCTTCCAAAATACAATTTGGTTGGCTCCGAATGTTTGAAATTAATTTATGAGACGTAACTATCGGTTACTTCCCGATTCTCTCTTGTAATTTTTGGTGTACGTTTGATACGTATTGTTCTGTGCACGATGTAATTTTCTTCTTACACCGTGATTCTATGTCATGCGAGGCAGCAAACTGAAAGACCGCCGGGCAGCCTAACCTCTATCTAAGTTACGCCACTGAGCCAATGAGTTGTTACATTATTGTTAATTATATTATTTATACAAACACTGCATATCCCAAGCAAATATTATTATTATTATTATTATTATTATTATTATTATTATTATTATCAACTTAATAATTTATTATTAAAACAAGAAGTTAATCGAAATTTAATAATCGATTATTCACGAACACGAACCTTCTCTTCATTATACCACCAAAACTGAGTTAGCCTTTCTACAAATTTATTATGTGGCAAAACATGGAGGAGCAATTCCCAATACAACAACGCAAAAATGTGGAGGGACGGAAAACAAGATGCCAATAACCGCAATCGGAAAGTGTTCGTTAGGAATCGACGACACTAAATGCTTTCTAATTGTTCGGCGTTCAATTAAAGCTTGGAAACTGAGACGTAACATCAATTAAACGATTAAACACACACACATACAGACACATACCATTGCTGCTGCCAACTTACCATTCGTTTAAATTAATCAGTGAATTCGAATACGAGCTCATTAATGTAATTAGGTTTATCCAACGCAGTGAACGAGGAAAAGCTTCCGTGTACGATTTGCTGTTAAAATTATGCGACTTCCCAATTACCTGTGTGTTCCAAATCAAATTTTTATAATGTATACTTTAATTGATGCAGGAAATGGCAATTCTCTTTACTCATAGATTATTTGTACTAATAAATTTAATTAATTCATACCTGATTAATAAATCTGTGAAATTCATACTGTCGCCATGGTCTTCTTCTTCGCGAACGCTAAAGCGCTCTATGGCGCATGCGGAAAATATTAAGACGTAGTTCTCGTTTCTTTCGACTTCTAATTTATTTTTTATAGTTTTTTATAGTTTTTAGTACGATTTTAAATTTATAACAAAACAACTCTAATTAATGTTTAAACTTAATTTTTTTTAAATATCATCTCAATGTTTTTATTAATTTTTGGATCGGCGGTCTTGTCTCTTAATCACCAGAGATATAGCCTATTCTACGCCAGAGGGCCATTTCGAATCCGATATCGTAAATCCACGTTATCACTTACGTTCGTACCAAATGTTTTCTTATGGTTTTTCATGCGTCCAGCTTACTAAGCCGGTTTTATAAAATTTTGATTTAAATTGCCTGTATTCAAATAATTAAAAATTATATAAGTCAGTTCGGTGGCCGAGAGTGCAAAGGCGTACGTCTTCTTGGTCTCGTAGATCATCAAGTCGCGAGTTCGAATCCCGGTGAGGATCTGGATGCTTGTTCTTTACGTACTAACAAACTTGGAAGACCAAGCATAGTCTCAGTAGGATGATCTCATGCTAGGTTAATTTTTAAATAGATCAAACGGTTACTTAACATCCCCACCACCGAAAAGAGAAACAAAACTTTAATATTTCTTACAGCAACTATAGCTGAAATACGTCGATATTCATACAAGATGGCCCAAAAAACTTACTCACTTTAAGAGCTGATAACGGTTCTATTAATGAACAGATTATAATGATATATTTAGCATTGGCATAATGCGGAAATGTTTCGAATCATAAGCTAGACAGATTAGTTTAAACAGTTTTGTTTGGTGTGGCTTCACTGCAAAAAACTTCATCATGGGCCGATTTTCTTCGAAGAAAAGGATGATGGTGTTTTGATAACACTAACAACCACAAGTGCCCGCTATCTACGGATTTTACAGGATCATGCAATGAGGCATATTGGAAAACGTAACATTCCAACCTGATGGCGCGTCGCCACACATAACCAACCCTGTAAAAAAAAAATTTGCTTTCTGTATTTACTGAAGACAGATTGATTGGACGAAATTTTCCAATATCGTGGCCTCCTCGTTCCCCAAACCTTAATCCCTATGACTAATGCTTATGAGATTTCTAAAACGCAGGGTTTATCTTACCAGCGCAACAACTCTCTGTGAGCCGAAGGACTCCATCAGTAGAGAGATTGCTCTAATCTCACAGCCAATGTTGCAATCTGCCGTTTTCAATATCATTAACCGCTTAAATTATTTGATAGAAAAGAAAGGTAGCCATATCCAGCAGGTTATCCAATGAAAAATGTAAATCCCTTACTTGCATATTTTACGATTGGAAACATTTCCGCATTATGCCAATATGAACATGTTAAAATCTCATTATAATCTGTTCTTTAATAAAATCATTATCAGCTCTCAAAGTAATTTTTTGGGGGCCACCCTGTATTTTTGACAGAAGCCTGCATGGACAGAATTTTTTTTATTAATTTTGTGCCATTCAAGCACCTTTTTAATATCTTGAAATTTTGAATTTCTCTGCATGACAGCAAGTTCCTAAATACAAAGTGCTACCCAAAATTTCCCGAAATTATTTTATTCTGACCGAACCGTAAGAGGTAGGAAGTTTTGCCGTTAGATGCTGTTATCGGGTACGTCTCAGCTGTAATTGTGCCAAGCGGTGTCATCCTATGTCCACGTGATTTTGAGTTTGAGCTATCTTTGTCACTCTTTGTGTTGGTCGTGTTGCGATTCTTGATATTAAAGCTGAAGAAAACTGTGGCTGAAACCCACAGACTGTTGAAGGAGGCTTTTGGTGAGCAAGCTTTAGGCCAACCCAAACATTTGAGTGGTTTAAACGTTTCAAAGATGGTCGGGAGTCTGTGGAAGACGATAAGCATTCTGGTCGACCGTCAACAAGTACAACTCTGGAAATGATCACGAAAGTGCGTGACGTGATCCGAGAGAGGACCTAAGTCAGGCCATCCACGATGTTTGTGATTGCCTCGGACTGTCATACGGGACGTTTTGAGATGATTGAGGGAAAATGTGAGGCGCAAAAGACCAGAGATGTGGAATAAGAAAGACAGGCTGCTCCATCACGGCAATGCTCCGGCGCACACATCGCTCGCTGTGAGGGAGTTCCTCAACAAAAACAACATGACCGCTGTCCCCTGGCACCCTGCAATTTCTACTGCTTCCGAAAATTGAAATTTCGGTTAAAAGGACAGCGATTTGACTCCATTGAAGTGATCCAAGCGTGTACAGTTTTTAGCGGACTGTATATTTGTGCTTGTGTTATATTACAAAAGAAAATGTTTGGCCCATTTTTTTTCGTGCTGGGCCAGTTCAGGTGTTGTAAATAAACAGCATTAACCCTCTATTGCCCAATTTATTTTTGTGAAATAAATTTTTATCTATACAAACTATTTAATATCAATACCGTGAAGACTGTCAAAACAATTTTTTATTCATTTTTCTTTCGACCTTTCCAAAATCGGCGTGTGACATTAAAACTCACATTGGGCAGTATTTCAATGAATGTTTTTTTTAGTCTTTTCTCACTGTGATTATTCATTTCGTTTCATTTATTATGTTTATCTTCTAGAGCAGGGCTGTCCAAGATTTCTGTCTGCGTGCAGCGCCCGTGCACGCGGGTAATTTTCCTTCCTCCCCTATTGCACATTAGGTTGATCACTTCCTTAAAGTAGAATTGCTAATTTTCAATTCGACACTGTAAAAAAAAAACGAGGCAGTTTACCATGTTTTATTTCCTTCGTTTTAAAGTGACACTTTTCTTGATATCAGGTAGAACTGTATTTTCTTTTTCCCGATAGGACATGATTGCATATTAAGCATTTAGAATCCGATCTGTGAACAATGGAAAAAAAACAGATTCTCCCACTCCGATTTAAATACTGGTTCAGTTATTTTATGCTTTTTTCGGAATGTGCGCCATGTTATGTGAGACGAAAAACAAGCAAGTATCAGTAACAAAAGAAATAATGTCTCATTTAACGGAATCGCCCCCTACAGTCTGGCAACACTGCATAGGAAAACTATACCCACTTCCCTCCTGAGTTTTGGACTATCTCCTCGGCTTTGCTCGTGAGCTTTGCCCGCGAGCTTTTTATGTTGCACGCGGGCGACGGGCACGATTTGGACGGCCCTGTTCTGGAGAAAAAAAGTTCTAAAAGGCGACTCGGGGGCCAAGAGCGCTAGGGCATGGGTGTCCTTGCATTAAATGATTCCCGAATCGTGGGTTGGAATCCCGCTGTGGCATAGATGTTTGATTTTTGTCCTTTACTAACTATGCGGAAAGCAACGAAAAATCACAGCATTAATATTTTCTTATTCACATGTAATATTATCTACTGTTGAAAAAATGACCAAAATTGAGAAAATACAATTTTTATAATTTTCTAGAATTAAAAGAACAAAGCTTATTAATGACTGTCACTGGTATACGTAAATTTCCATTTTTGTAAGTTAAAAAAAGTTAGAAACTATACAGAAATGAACAAATTTTATATTGTCTACAAGAATCTCTATGACGACTTCAGTTTTTCGAGCAAACTTTTCTTGAGGTCATTTTGGTTAATTCAATCTCGCAGTACTTCTAAGCTTATGTAATAATGAAAATAATTCTTTAAATAAAGTATGAAAGGTAGTTTTAAAGTTGCATTTTAAAAAGAAACCATCAGCAATAGCCCTTGGCAGTACGCAAAATTTTTTATTTTACTAGTCTCATGTGTTTATCGTTTCTTTACTGTTTTTTATTCTTGGACGTCACATGCATAAAGAGCTAATTTCATATCCAATTACCAAAAGAGGTATTTCGGCGGAATTACGTGCGCGTGTCCAACTGCGGACCCCCGGTGGGCGAGAGAATCCCACCACCAAATAACAAATGAATCTTGGGTGACAAACAGAACCGCAACAAATAAAAAATAATAATTTTTACTGCGCACACGCGAGCGCAAATATATAACACCCAAAGAGAGAAAGAGCTCCTTCCCCAAAAAATCCCTCCTCGTAATTAATTTTCACATCTCGGGGAGAATAAATCTCACGCGGCCCTTTGTAAACCACGTGATAATCGTCTAATTTCATGTCCACACATGGGGCTGGCAGATTTATGCACTTTTGTGTTTTATGCCGAAAGAAAATGAAAGGGTAGACTGGGAAGAAAATGCCCCTCGTTACAAAAGTCTTACTTCGGAGGAGGAATAAAAAAAAGCTAAATCCTGGAGCTAGAGGAAAGACAAATTTTACGCCCTCTTCATATATAACTACGTGAAAATCAAGAAAATTTTGATTCAATATCCCCACCTGTGCGCTCAAATGAGGTAGAGTGGGATTTAATGAAACACGAATCGCTTCGAATAATTCATGCAAACAACTTCGCCTTAGGGTTGCTTTCTGTCGATCTTCATCACACTTGCAATTTAAGTGAGCATTCATTATAAAATCAAGACACATGAAGGTGAATAACTCCTGGTCCCCTTTTCAAGTGGGATAATTGCTCAACTGCTTGTACGAAAGGTTATGTTAAAGCTTAATGAAGAGAGGAATTTGAAGAGTTGGCAAATGGAAGGTCTACGAATGTTATAGAAGTCCGTTTTTTGGGGGTAGATGTATTTGTATTTATTTTACGGACCGCATTAATGATTTGGGAGAACCATTACAAATTAGAGAATAGCTCAAGATGGGACCATGAGGGTTTAATCATACGGAATACTTCAGATGTTTGTTTCTTTCCTATTTTTCATGAATAATTATAAGTTAGATTTATCGATTTATTTATTTACAGAGACTGTATATGAGCCAATTGGACCAATTAGACTCAATAGGGCCCCGCGCTTTTCGAAAGAAATCAGGCATGCTACTAATCTAAGGAACTTGAAAAGATGAAAGGTAACAAAAGAGAGAGAAAGTGACCGAAATCAATGTAAAGTAATTAACTTTCTCGATGTTCTTATATTTCAATCATTACAAGGATGCAGATAACAGTCTGTATTTTTGGCAGCATTTGAAAATCTCCTACCTAACCTAGTGAGTGAATGAAATGGTCGATAGTTTCCCACTGTTCCAGTATTCTTTTGGTAGCATTTTTCAGAGTCAACTATCTAAATGTACAGCATCTAATGAAATGACAGTTTGCTACTCCAACTTCATTTTGAATGTTTAAAAACTTTTCCCATCTGCATGGGCAAAGATAAAGAAATGACCAAATTAAAAACAACTGCCCCAAGTTTTGAAAGCCCATTTTCAAAGACATTGTGTAGAACGTGAATATTACAGAATTCTAATAAATTTCTGTTTTCGAATAAGTATCATTTCTTCATTCGTTTTTCTCTTGACTATTTTATTAACGTTTGGACCATCATCTGAACCCAGCATTAACTCTTTTGTCATAGAGAGATTAGCAGTATCCATAGCTCGTTTAATTTATCGCCGGTGAAGAAAATCACGCAGTTTTCACTTGTTCATCGTCACTGAAATGCAGGCTGCCGATGATCTCCTTTAGCTCCCGGAACAAGTGGTTGCCACTGGACGCGAGGCCCGGACTGTAAAACGGGTGGTCAAGTTGTTCCCAACTAATCAGATCTTTTGTTTGGGAACAACTGACCACCCGCCTTACAATCGGGACCTCGCGTCCAGTGGCTACCACCTGCTCTAGGATCTAAAGGAGATCATCGGCAGTCTGCATGTCAGCGACTTTCTTCACCGTCGGCAGCTTCTATGAAGTGATCATGCGGAAGTGCATTGAGCGCTATGATAAGTGCTTAAATAAACTTGGAAACTATGTGGAAAAATAGTTAACGGTACATAGAATCTGGTAAAGAAAAAATTTTGAAAATATATATAGTAGTTTTGTTTTTATTACAAAACGGACCTTACTTTACGAATAATCCTCGTAGATTATTAGTTGTAGCTATGGAAAAGGTTTATAGGTGATAATTAACATCTTGATTCATTTTACTTGATCAAAAACAACTCCAAACAAGGACCTCAACATCAACAAATCCAAATTCATCCAGCGAAAAAGCAGATGTGGACTAAGATTTCTGGGGAGGCACCAAGAAAACCACAGGTGGAAACACTCAGGAAGGATTCGAGGAGAAAACATGGAAGATATGAGTTCAACTATATGAGAAAACTATATGAGTACTTTTAACTTTGTATTATCAATACCGTCTGCTAATGGTAAAGGTACACTTTCTTTATTATCATTTTAAGCCCCTCCAGCATTATATTGAGTTGAAAAAGGTGCAGACATACTTGACAGACAAAGTTGATTTGGTCGAAGTGTAATACGACAATTCTCTTTATGTTTAGAAGAGCTTGTTTGCTGAAAAATAAATTGAAATCCTTTTTTATTGATGGTTATTGATGTGTTAACACAACTTGCGAAAAGATTTTACACCGAGTGGCCAGTTTATAAGTGTTGTGCCGTGCCACCCCTAGCAGCTATAACAGCACGAATTCGCCATGGCATGAATTCAATTAGCTGCTGGAAGCATTGTTCCATGATGTTTGTCCATGCGGATGCAACAGCTGCTCCCAGTTGACGCTTATTGAATGGTGGTGGATCCATGACTCGAATAACCCGTTCCAGCTCATCCCAAAGATGTTCGATTGGGTTCAAATCCGGGGATTATGGTTGCCAGAGGAGTAAGCTGAATTCATTATCGTGCTCCTGGAACCATTCCATGACGATACGAGCCTTCTGACACGGAGCAAGAATTCTTCCGATCGGGGAAACACAGTAGACAGAAGGGATGAACGTGGCCGGCAACAATGTTCAGGTAGCCCAGGCCATTAAGGCGTTGTTCTACAGGTATCGGCGAACCAAGAGTATGCCAGGAAAAATTCCCCAGACCATTACAGAGCCTCCACCAGCCTGAACAGTGAAAACCAGACAGGAGGAGTCCATCGCTTCGTGCTGTTGTCTCCAAATTCTGCGTCGGCCATCTGCATGGCGCAATAGGAAACGGGATTAATCCGACCAGCAGACCTTCTTCCAGTCGTCGACGGTCCAGTGTTGGTGATCATGGGTAAATTGGATACGTTTTGCGGTTTTGGATGGAGATCAAAGGCATCCGGACTGGCCGCCGGCTGTTGTAGCCCATCCTTGCCAATGTATGGCGTGGAATGCGTTCAAAGATGCTATTCTGCGGTCCGGTGTTGCGCTCCACGGTTAGTTGACGAGTCGTGACGTTTCTATTCGCACGAACAAACATTCCCATCCTACGCTCACCCCTTGGATCGACGAGTCGTTTGCGACCACAGGCTTGTCTCTGGCTGATTGTTTTTCGGTTTGTTTAACCAGTCCTGGTAAACCCTTGAAAGGTTGTTCGGCAAAAGCCAAGACGTGCGGTTTCGGAAATACTGAGTCTACCTCGCCGGGCACCAACTATCATACTGCGCTCGAAGTCGCTCATATCCTTTGTTTTCCCTATGGTGACGGGCAGTTAACAGGTGTATTCTCGCTTTATATTGATACCGATTATCACGTGACCAACGGATACGTAGTCTATGCTATGCCAACGATTTTGCAGAGACATGGGTGTTATTGGGAAGATGTAAAATGAAAATAGGATAATAATGATAAAGTTCTTATATTCCTGATAAACGTTTTCGGAGGAAAACGCGTAACAGCCTAATTTTTCACACAAAAGTTACTAAAAGTGAGAAAAGTGACTGAGTAGCATGCAAAAAACAATTGTCAACTTCAAATTATATTAAAAAAAAAATTATATTAAATATCACAATTCTGAGATAAAATAAGCTCATTCAAATAAAAAAATCTATATACAATTCTGTATACTCCATGTATATGTAATATAAGCAAAATGCAACAAATCCCTAAAGGATATCTTTTGTGTATCGTAAGAAATCGACTACACTGGCGGCACTTCGAAAGAAATTGAAAATGCATCTGCAGCAATCCCACTGACACTGGCCAACGTTCCCCAAGAAGCTGTTCGCCGAATTGATGTGTGTCTGGAAGCTAATGGCAACTACTTTGAGCATCTGTAGAGATCAAAGGTAACTCATTATATATTAAAATGTTTATACACTACAGGTTTTTCTTTTGCTCAAATATCTATACATTTTTGACTGAGTGTGTAATTATATATTAATTGATAAAAAATAGGAAAGAAAATTCCACAGCCTGGATTCGAACTAGGGACTTTTCGCTCAGGCCGCCAACGCGCTAACCAATTGCGCCACTGGGGACATGAAAGCTAAACGCTATTTACATGTCCTTAGGGCTTGGTTAGAACAGTTACCTAGTCCGCATTGTTCGAATCCTACTTTGGGCATGGATGTTTGTATTTGCTATTTACTAACAATCCCGTGTTGAGCTTGTTAAAAGACATCTCCGAGTTATTTTAGTATTTTTTTTTTCGTAAGTCATTTCGGTTTATAAATTGCTTTAGAGGGGGAATGTTTACATTTTTTCGGGGATATGAAATCACTGTTGTCTGAAATTCAAATGAGTGATCAGAGCCACTGAAGGCACAAACTGCTTCCCAAAGATTATATTGTTTAATGATCTTTGTTAGAGTTGGTACACCATATTATAACAAAAATCGACGATGGAACTGTAACGATCCAGTTTAAAGTTTGTTGCGAATGGACATTAAGTGGTGTCGCAAACTCTAAGGTTGATATCACTTTTAAATTGATGGCATTAATTAATAAATACTGAAGCAAAGATAGAAACTCGAGGCTTAATGTATAATGTACTGCTTTTAAAAGAGGATTATAGACTTCTATAGAGCTTATAACATCAGTAGTGTTGAGTCAGAGGGATATCATCAATAGTTAAGCCTTCTTGGAAATGCGTTGAAAAATGAATGAAGAGTCAATTAAATTTAAAAGCAGCGAGGAATCGAATCTTAATGGAATAACTGGAGAAATATACAGAGTTAAGCGATCGAGACGCCAACCGACTGCAATATTGATGGCGCTGTCACCCTCCGTCTGAAATCCGTGGCAATTAACACCAGCGATCGTCGTTTTCGGTTTGTACTGCCTTGCGAAAACCATTCAAAACCGTTTCGAAAATGTTCCTAAAAGCACAGGGCAATGCGCACCACTTCCTACTCAGTGGATATCGTTAAGAATCCTCCTCCCATCCTATGCGTTTGTTTTGTTTGCTCCGCCGAATAGCCTTCCTTCGCTTCTCTACGACATTCCTGGGTCCCATTTGATAGCCAATCGATGGAGTGGAAGTCTAATGAAGCAGCTGCTCGTAAGTCAAGCGCCCGTAATAAGGACCTGCTAAGGAAGAGAGCTCGAAACGGTTTTCTTTAAATGACGAAGGAGGGTTTCGCACCATATGCAACAACAACAACAACAACGCTAATAGCCTAACCAAAACCGACCGAACAATCTGAGAGAACATAGAAGGAGGGGCTGGGAGGTTTGGTCGGTTATTAGGCGCCCCAGTAAACATCTCCGAGTCAATCCAAGCTGGCGTGAAAAGGGCGGCCGATGATCGCGATGAAGGAGGCAAATCATCTTTTAGCCAGCGTTTTATGATCAATTACAAACCGAAAGGGAGGGTGTTGGCAATGGAAAGAAATAAAGAAAAAGGAGACTATTTCCAACGATGCGAAATTACCACAATTACTCGGACTAATTATCAGGAATTTAAAACTTCGACAAATGGAAGCAAGGAATATTGGGCGAAAAGTTAAAAACAACACCTTCGCTCGTTTAGCGCCTTTGGAAATGGAACCTGCACCTCCAGATAGTAATGGCGTAGACTTCGAGGAAAAACCCAAACATTCTTTCGGATCTAAGATAAAATGTTAAAACAAATAACAAGACTCAACAATTTAAAGTTTACAGTACACTAATTAAACATTTGTAAATGGATCTCTCTAAAAAATTGCTGTTCTATGCTGTACAATATGATCCATAGGTCCTCCGGAGTTTTGAAAATCAATAGAACAGTAACTATGACAGACATACTGGAAACGTTCATATCAGCGATAGAGTAATTGAAGATTTAGCCGCTAAAGGGCAGTCATAAAGAAAACACGATTCTCTTCTTCTTCAGTGGCCTCCACAGTCACAACCTAACCGATTTTCTCTTATAGGGTTACGTCAAGGATCGTGTGTTCGTAATCCCTTGCAACGTGATTTAGGCCAATTGCGAGAGAGCAACTCTCATGCAATCACTGACCGTCAAAGGTTGAGATATGTGGCAGGAACTGAATATAGGATTGATTTACCGCATCACCAAAGGTGAGCATAAGTTAAACCTGTAAAGTACGTACGAAAGTCGGAGAGATGTCTGTCATGGTTACTGTTCTATCGACTTCCGAAACCCAGGAGAAACTTACTATTAACCTCTATTAGCACAGTTGCCAATAAACGGCCATAAAAGTGAGTAGTTTGCACAAGTGATCTAAGTGGTCTTTGCGTTTGAGAAGCACTGGCATAAGTTAGGGGAACAGTCAATCAGTGAGCTAGCCGTGACAGCGGTTTAACATGATATTTTATTGTATGCCGTGGTAAGCAAAGTCATGTTGTCTTTCCTTCCCTTTAAACCAGCCTCATATTCCATTTTTATAACCTTGAAGCCGATATAGTGTTCGTGAAACCGTCAAAGTTCCGGTCGAAAGATGGTTTCGATGAACATCACAAACACACTATCCCGGTTGTTTGTCTAACCCATAGGAAAACGGAGCAATTCAAACAGACGTTTTCATTTCCTCTTTTTTCCCCCTCCCCCACCTCCCTTTGTCTCTTTTATTTGCTGTATCGATTTTATGTCGTCGTCGTCGCTGCTGTTGTTGTAACCACATTCGGTAATTATTAAGTGCCTCGGGAGAGAGAGAAGAAAAGCAAATGAAAGAAAACCAAAGAAGTGACAAGAAGGTGAAAAGCAACTTGGGGGACCTGGAAAGCGGGGGTTAAAGAAAAAGAAAGGGGATGAAGAAAGCGTAGGAGGAGGCGACCTCATGATTTATTGGTCGCATTACGATACAGAGCGCACTCGACCGACGCGGCCGAATAAAACAAATCAACATCTTCTCGCACCTCGGAGCGTTGCCAAGGCGACCGGAGGATGCGATCTCTCCCACTTAAGGCAAACGTGGACAGCGACAGATTCACGCAAACCCTCTCCACCAACAAGGGTTAGAATTAAACAAGTAATTTTTCATTTTCTACGCACAGCACAGGAAAGAATCCTGAGCTCCGTAACTACATTGCGTCCATTTAATCCTCCAGTTACACCTGTAATTAATTCTTTGGGACCCGAAAGGGGAAGGAACTCGTGAATTTTGAGATTTCTCCTTAAATCCCGCCTTTTTGTTTTGATAAACAACCAAAACTAATTAGGAAACGGAGAAAGGAAGCTGAAACCAGACAAACCAATCAACCGTTGCAACAAATTGGTAAAAAACACAAGCGTTGCTCAGGAAGTAATGCCTCACGTTTTTTTTCATTGAAACCATTCAAAATTCATGAAATTTACTCATAATATAAACGAATGTTTCCTTTATACCTATTTGTACGGCTTTACGCCAGCACGAAAAAACTACTTGCAAGCGTTCCAGAAGCTCCTGTACAACAACCGAAAGTGCTTCTATCCACTGCAAAACTTTCATACACACAATAAGCAAACAAAAATGTTCTCAATTTCAATTACAGCTGGTTGTTTGCATCACAAGTAGTTTACAGTTCCCATTTTAACAGAACATTACAAAGTTGATGAAAACCGAAAGGGAGGGCGCTGTAATGGAAGGATAGAAAGGAGACTATTTCGAACGATGTGAAATTACCACAACCACTTGGACTAATTATCAAGAATTTAAAACATCGACAAATAGAAAGAAGAACATTGGGAGAAAAGATAAAAACAACGCTAGCAATGGTGAAGACTTCGAAGAAAAATCCAAGCAGTCGGTCGCATCAAAGATAAAATGCTAGAGAAAATAAAAACGCTAAACAAATCCAAGCCAGGCCCCTCCATAAGATTGCTATTCAATTCCATAAGATTGCTAAACAAATTCCATAAGATTGTTAAACAAAACGCTAATAAAATTGCTAAAATGATTCAAAGTTCCTCCGTTATTTCGGAAGTCGATAGAACAGTAACCATGACACACAAAGTGGAACCGCCTTGCAGTACATAACGGAAGAAATGGACCCTTGAAAAGACTAATAATAATTCCCCAACCGACTTCTCCGTTTATTGATGACCTGGCAAATCGCTTTTGGATTTCACAAAGCCTGTGAGACGTAGACACTGAAATTTAACAAACTTACGCGTTTGGACATCTACAGATGTAATTTGGGCTGGTACTCTGCGAAGGATGAAATTTTCTTAAACAGAATCGTTACTGGTGACGAAACGTTGATCCATCTCATCTTCGCCCTCCTAAAAACTCTACGATGAAGAGGTTAAGACAGTAGTGCATTTCTGGCTCGACGCTCAGCCTAAAAAAATTGTCTGAAGAAATACGAAAACTTGTTGACAAATGGACCAAATATGTTGTTGCAAAGAAAGTGGATTATGTAGAAAATGATGAATTTATCTCTTCTTAAAGCTGATTTAAGATGTGACTAATCATAAAAACTGAGGATTTTGCATTAAATAAACAAAGATATATAATTTAAAGAGTGTGGGCGAAAATATAACACTTATTATATAGGTTTGGTTTGTTTTGTTTTGTTTTCAACAGCTATGGTCATTTCAGGACGGGGTTATAGGGGCCGCAAATTTTGCCTCGCAAGGGTTCTTTAACGTGCAGCCGGCAAACGACTACACGGGACCACCGGATTTATTTCCCTTCCGAAGGAAGTGCGTGATCTCAGGACTTCCCCCTGAAAAATCCTCGTCATCCTCGGCCGGGATCGAACCCGCGTACTCGAGCATCAGAGGCGATCACGCAACCACTGAGCCACCGAGGCCGATACTTATTATATATGTGAAGTATCTACCTTAAGTCGTAGAACTCGCATTGTGATTTAACTACTGTGACTAACCAGAAGCCCATCATAACGAATAGAAATCTGATCGCTCATTATCTTTTTTAAGAAGTTTATCTAATTATTTATTCTAAGAACAGTGTTATTGGAATTGTATTTGTCCTACTTGATACTATGGGCGAGCAAGGGTTTTGTAAAGAAGGGGGAGGCAAATTACACACTTGTTTTCCTGGCGGGAGGGGAGGCAAATCAAATACAAGTATGGAGAAAATTACCAATGCACTAAATGTTAGCTAAAAAATAAATAAAGAATGGTCTCTGAGGATATTTTACACGCCAAACCTCAGATTTTTAAATTATTAATGAAAATAGGAAAGAAAATTCCACAGCGTGGATTCAAACCAGGAACCTTCAGCTCCGTGGATTGTTCGCACATGTGCAGCATGTTATGATACGATTTCAGATTGTCCTGAACCCTTGGAGCCATTTTGAACAGTTTGTAGTCTGACGGACGCTATGTCCACAAAACCAATTATATTGTATGATGTTGCATTCGCATTAAAAAAGTTTTAATGGAATTAACCGCCCTGAACCTTCTGTGGATGCGACAATTGGTAAGTTTTTCTTTGGTTAAAAATCCGGCCATTGCTCTTGCATGACTTTAAATTAAATACCTTTAGAAAATATCCATTGTAGACAAGAAATGTTCTTTACAGGAGCGGTAAACGACGTAGGTGCTTATTGTAATGAGCAGCAACTATGAAATGCGTCCACAAGAACCAAATCCACGAGAAAATGTGTTTTGAAGTTTAAATGAATTTATTTTAGATTTAAATTTAATTTAAAACGGAAACCATTAAAAAAAATCATTTCCATATACAATACCAATTTTCTACTTCATAGCCTAATCTAATTAAGATATACACAAGTTATGGCAATCATGCAGTAAATTAGGGCTACTCTATCTAGTGGCGCTTTTATACCGCATTCACAGAAAATGATAAACATTCAATACAATCCTCCTGTCCTGTTTTTCATGTGTACAGAAAATCTGCATTTTCCAGAAAAATTTTGTTTATTAAATTGGTGAAGACCTGAAAACCGTTTTCCCTTTTTCTCTAAGATTTGTCAACAACATAATTAAGTTCCACAGAATGGCACTTGTTTTGTCATGCTTCTTCTAATAAATTTAGAAATCCGATTTTTAATTATGTCCTAAACCATTTCCGCTGTAAACAACTCAAAACGAGAAAACGCATAATGAACCCTGTAATGATTAAACATCTCGGCATTTGTTATATTTAAATAAATTAATTTTAATGACTAGAGGCGACTTAAAATACTGTATTTTTGTATATATTACTTTCATAAATAATTTAAGAATTAAATTAAAAATAAATATGTTTTGATGAAATATTACAATTTAGAAGCTATTACACATTTTTCTTTCTATAAAGCTTCTGAAAAAAAAAGAAAAACTTCAAATAAGCAATTCCACCCTGGAAAAACTAGTATTGCCATCCAGTGAGGAAACAGCATACTTCCTATATTACTAATAATTTTTATGAATAAAGAAAAATAAAAAAATAAGAACTTGAGAAAGAACAATTCATCATCATCATCTTCAATAATCTCCTTTTCTTCCGCATAAATATTTTAACATCTTAATTATCAATTCCATTAATTCTATTCGCATAAACAACTGGTTATTAAATGCGAGCGCAAATGAAGTTTAAATGAATTTATTTTAATATTATTAAAACAATTAATTTTTAGTTTAATTTAAAACGGAACCCATTTAAAAAAAATTCATTTCCATACACAAAAGCATTTCTCATTAAATTTTAATTACTACAAACGATCGGAATATGAATGATTAATTGAGTTCAAACTTTAATTTCCAGCTTTTTTTCCTAGTTCTTATAAGAAATCTTATTGCAAGAGGCCAACTTCTGCAACGAAGTCGTCCTCAAGTGTTGGCAAGATTAGTCTTACTCAAAACCACGATAAAGATTAAAAAGAAAACCTTCTTCATTAAAAACAAAAACCCTTCAAAACCCGAAAAATTTTTCAATCACTTGCCTGCACGACAATATTTTCACCTGTCAAAACACAAAAGTTTCATCAAGAAACAACTCAGAATTGCATCATTATGCATGCGATATCAATTGGCGCGTTGACTTAGGAAACTTCTTATTAAAATGAGAAACCCCATTCCAACTTCACGGTCAATAACTTTCAAAATTTGTCGCTTTATTAGAAAAGTCATTCAAGCAGAAAGAGAACAAAGTTAATGTCTCAATAACATCGCAATTAATAAAAAGGAATCCCTCCCTCAACGAACTTTCCTCAACCTCTCACACAAAAAACAAAGTGGGGAAAGTAGAATGCTTAAGAACGAAATAAGATGGTGAAACAGAAATTAATTTCCAAAAGTTTCTTCTTTATTAACAGTAGTTATCCCTTTTTCATAAAGTGCTTTTCTTCCCCCTTCTTCATGGTCGCATATTAAATTAACGGTGCCAAAATCTTTATTCAAGCTATATACAAGGCGATTTAATTACGCAACTGGGCGTTCATTTCAGATCAATATGTGTTTAATAAGAACAGGAGATAAGATATCAAATAACAAATAAAGGCATATTTCTTTACAGTAGGTGTTCCAAATGTCCACCTCCAGCTTTAATGGCGAATTTTCTTAACCATATTGGATGTCACCTTCTCTTGCAATGCTCTGCTTCGCCGGCCAGGTGGCCTAGAGGGCTAGGGCGTAGGCTTTCTAGTTCTCGAGTCTACCTGGTCGTGGGTTCGAATCCCGCCTTGGGCATGGATGTTTGTGTTTGTCCTGGGCTGCGTACAGATATAACTTGTGTAAAAGGCGCAAAATGACCTTAGTAGTCGACGCCAAATTTTCTAATAAACCAACCAATGCTCTGCTTCAGATTTTCTAAAGTGCACGGATTCTAGTGGTAAACATAACCTTTCAGATACCCCTATACGAAAAAAAATCCAGCCCTTGTTGCCGTTAACAATAAACAAATGCATTCTTAACATATAGAATGTTGGGCTGCATGATAAAATGATCACCCAGAACACCGTCTGAATTTAAATATGTATCAGAGTTGGGCAGTCGATGACACTTCCATTGCTACCATAATGACATTCGTATTAAACAAGCCTCAGTTGATACAGGGTGTCCCACAAAGGATCCCTGATTTTAAGACTAAATAACTCGGAAACGGAGATCGATAGAAGAATGAAATAAGTGGTATGTTTATTTGGAAAGCCGTAAAAATCTGATAGTTTCAAAATTAGTTACAAATGTTGCAGACAGGTGGCGCTGCACGCTGTAATCGCAGAACGGAGTCCGAGAAATAGGCTATAAACTATTTTGAGTGTAGCGATCCGGATAACCAACTGTTTAGCGACGGATAACTCGGAATTTGCATAAGAAATTATACTTAAAGTATTTGCTGCTGGTGTGTTAACATTTCGTTAAGTTTTATCTTTATTTTCCGTAAGTATTAACGAATCCTGAATTAGTAAGAGCTTTGGTATACTGAAATACACATACACCAAAAATTCCATACCATATCTTCCACCGCACTTTACAGCAATGATTAGAATAAAAATATGGACAAAAACCAAATGGTTAAACTTATACATGACGTAGCATGACAGCAGGACAACAAACCCGGAAGAGCTAGGAACAATTAATGACAACATTAGAGCATAAATAATCGTAGGAGACGTCAATAGCAGATCCCCAAATTGGGGATGTGAAAATTACAACGGAAGAATTCTAGAAGAAAACCAATAGAAGATCCTCTTCCGTTAAAACATACTTTCTATCCCTCAAAATCGACATAACCCCATCCACATTGGATATCGCTTTAATGGACCTATTGTAGCTCTTAATGATCACGAGCTCATTAAATTCCACTTCTTTCCTACCACCCATATGGAACAAAAGAACAATAGACAACAACCCCCACAAGGGGAAAAACCGATTACGGAAAATTTATATAACTTACAAAATACAACTTCTTATGACCAACATCTCGTATTACAGATCCATAAGATATACAACAATGGTTCATACAAGGTTAAGAAACAAATTATTTGGAAAGAGACACAAGTACCCATTTTGTGGTCACAGGAATCTGACTAAGAAATCAAATTTTGAAATGTTATAACGATGCCAATCGATAACTGCTGGATCTACCTAAAAAAGGCAAAGCACGAAGAAAAAAATACAATATAATATAATCACAAAATCCCTACAAACCAAGGATTGAACATAATCAGACATTTAAACGACAAGGCAAGCAGAACCAATAATATAAAGAAATAACCTATTACAAACCCCATGGATATCAAGAAAATTGTTATTATAAAAACAGTATCCGCGCAGTCCGTTCGCCAAATTTGCCAGTGGTCTGAGAAACAACCCAGCTTTTCATTGTTTCCATCTTGAATTTTAACAATCAGTATTTTTTTCCTTTGTTGGAAACAATGAAGGTTAGATTGTTGCTTAGACTACCGTCAGGTGACTTTTGAGTGCCGAGGCCTGTCTTTCTCGTCGGCTACGGGTTTGGCTCAAAGCCAAC
>JAHWFO010060774.1:875513-889769 GCA_023313115.1 Rhysida immarginata
TGAGTCGGCCTCGAATCTAAGCCGAAGCTTGGTTTTCGACTTCTTTTTTTGGGATAAAAAGGTCGGCTTAAATTCGAGCCAATACGGTAAATTGAGTCGCATTAGAGTCATTTTTCTTTTTAATATTACATCCTTATGAGAAAGAAGGCATTGCAGCAATATTTTGTGCTAGCTGACAGTTGTGCAAATCGAAACTAAACATGAACACGAGAATTGAAAATTGATTTTGTTAATTTGAACTAAACATTACCTATACTTGGAGACGCATCTGCAGTTAATAATTATTATTATTTACTTGTGAGTTCATCAACTTTCTGATGGTTTGGAGTGGAGAAATTCTCGATCTACGGGCCAGGTTCCCGTCTCCCATTGGGCTTTCAACCGTGACAACTTGGTTGTCTTTAAGACGCCTTGAGACAGCTTGGCTGTCCGTGGTGTCTGCGATAGCCCAATTGGTAGAGGCATCAGCCATAATAGTCTAGGTTCCTGGTTCGAATCCAGGTCGCAGAATGTTTCCTTCCATTTTTCAATTGAAAAATCATTACCTAAGCTTGGAGACGCATCTCCAGTTAATAATCGATTTTGTTGTTTGCTCGGTGGGTTTTTTTTTAATGTAGTAAATGATGGTTATCTCATTTGAGGCAGTGAAAGATCGTGACAGTTTTTTAGAAATAGCCACACACTTTTGACTGGTTGTCACAATTTTCCTTTCAAAATCATGCTGGCTTCCTTTGGCGATAGAAATTTGGGGAAAAAATTGAATTTTTTGTAAACTTTCTAACATACAATATGAATATCGTAAATATAAAATGCAGAGAAAAAATCATGTAGAGATGCCGCTCACAAAACCAGAAATACGAGGGGAAGTCTGTAAGCAAGTCACAAATGGAGATTTTAAAAATACTAATTGGAATCTGAAACACAGCTAGATTTGCAAAACTGGTCTTTCTGCCTGATCCAGTTTTACACTTTCATCCTCCTTCATCATTTGCACAATGCTAACCACAAAGATGGTTTTTGAGCAGACCAGAGAGGTTAAAGTCGCCCTGAAAAAAATAAATGATCAGGAGGTTAACATGAAGTGCAAAATTGGCTCAGGCAGCAAAGCCCAGTTTTCTAACGAGAAGGTATCAAAAGACTATTACGTCAAATGCATCAACAAAGTCAGGAATTTTGTTGAGAAATAAGAGAAGACAATAACGTGCAAATCTAGCTGTGTTTCAGATTCCTATCCTAATTAGTATTTTTTTTAATCACTATTTATAACTGACTTCTCGCAGAATTCAGAAGCCATGTGAAAAACAGTGTTGCAGCCGATTTCAGTAACATAACTGAGTTTTGATAAATGAATATGTCTTTCTCCACATAATCTCTTCTCAGTCTTTCTGCATGTTCCCATCAATGTAACCAACTGGTGGATGCCATTGTTGTACAAATCCTTCCCCTTGCTATACAGGAAGTCATTCACTGCAGAAATGAAGTCTTCATCATGGAAACACAAGGGAAACATCAGGCAGGCTTCTGAACCCCAAAGTGGCTGCATGAGCTGTAGTCAAGTGGGCAGACTGAGCAGAACCATTGTCATGGAGAGCCCACACTCCTTTGTCAGCAATCTGTGGCTTTTCTTCATGCTAGCAACCTGTAGCTTGTATTAAACATCAATCTGTGACTAATGTTCACTTCTCTTACAATGGCTGCAATATTGATTAGACAAGTCTGAGAACAAAGGATTCCACTCTGCAGATAACTCTGGAGCCTTCAAGAGAGCAAAGGCCACCGCTACATTCTTCATCTTATAGTTTATTATACCATATTTGAACCTTCTATGCCATCTTATGATCTCGTCATGTGATCGAGCATTCTCTCTGAACACTGATGAAGTTCTTCATGGATTTTGTTTTGCATTTTTTCTTTTAAGAAACAAAAAGCAAACCATACTTCAGACTTCATCAAGGTCCAGGGACTGCGCCATCTTAGTTTTATAGCCCTCTAATGGAAACTCACACAGCACCACGCAAGGAATATGTACAGTGCTGATAGCTTAAGGACCCAAGATTTCTTCACAGTGCAATTTATTGATACATGCTTTCAATTTATTACTAATAATTACTTATAAATGTCCCTCATGAAAGTTTGCATAATACTGTTAGTTTACCTGTCTTCAGGAGTCCGTGCCAAATACTCCCTTTCAATTAGGCCCTCAATTCTTTTCTTTATAATGACGGGGCTAGGTAGGAACCGTGATTTCAACTGCTCTGTAACCTGAATTAGAAAAAAAAAATTGTTAATTCTGCTCTCAAAAATAACCTAAACTGTTCACTGAAGCTCCATTCACTGAAGGAAGTAGAGATCTATGTGAAAGGCATTTCCTTCTGGAATATTTGTTTTATTATAAATAAGAAATATCATTTGGAATGGTTTTTTAGTGCAAATAGTTCAATTTCCTTAAAAGATTGCTGTCATACCACAAACTTTTAAGGAAAAATAGAAGCATCAAATGAAGCAGCTTCAATGAAGATAAAATATCAAAAAAATTTTTTGGGAAATTCTTAATTAAGAATAATTTAACTGACCTCTGCTACTAAAACGTTATGTTGCATTCGCTTTCGAGCTTTCATAATGCGGACAATAGCCGCTTCTATCGTACACTTTTGTTAAGATCAACATTTATTAAAAAAAGGCTTTTTTTCATCTAAATTTTTGCTAGGAGCATGTCTACACAGTAAAATCCATCATTTTGAAATCAAAAGAGACCTGCGCTCTGAAATGTAGCATCATTAAAATTCAAATGTAGCATCATTACAGGCGACTCGCATTGTAATGAAATCTGTTATGATGCAGTTATTGAAATAAAGTTTTTCATAGTCCCCATTACATTTGTTAAGATAAAACAACTGCTTATAACAAATTTTCTTATAATGAAATATCAGACGAGTGATTTTCCAATGAATTAATTGAATGTATAATAATTTTACAGCTGATATCAAAACTAAAACAACATCGTAAATTTGGCAAGATAACGATTTATCGTAAATGCAATTCACTGTACATGCAGTTAGGCTTATATCAAGTAACGACAAAAAAATTGTACTTTTTTTTTTTAAATTTCACATTTAAATAAACGATTGTTCAAGTTCCTTTACCTGTATCAAAATTAACGGTGATGATTTCGAGAATTTTTTCAGAAAATGCACTAATGTACTGCATTGTTATAAACTTTTTATACTTCTGCTATAATAAAAGGCTGCACTATACTATCACACAAATATAAAAATTTTGAATAAAATTTTCAATTTCATTTTTAAAAATCACTGAATATTCCAACAGTTTCAGTTTTGCAAATAAAAGACCCCATTTTTAATCCTTATATTTGTTATAAGCCGAACAAAAAAAAAAATTCAGCCTCTAAATTCACACCCAGTCTGAAATTTCTACAAGACCGGTTTTAACTTTTTTGACATTGTGACACTCCCAAGTGCAACTCGTCATAGAATTTGAGGCCAACTGCACCAGTCTCACTTTTTAGACATGCTCTAACATTAAAAAAATGAAAATGAAGGAATCAAAGCTTTCGAAAGGATATTCATGTTTTCTATCTTCGTCCACTTTGCTTCGTGTCTCTTTGCGTTCGGGTTCGGATTCGCCTTTTGCAGCAACTATTTAAAAGATGAGAAAGATAACATAGAAATTTAAAAAAAAAATCAGATACGAAGTTCTTTCCACAATAATAATAAAGTATACAGTATAGCATAAAAAGTTTTTAAGGGGCAGACAGTAAGTTCAGAAATGTGGTACAGCACTACAATGGTAGGATATATGGCAATATTTACCTAACCACTTTTAAAATAGGATTTTTGTGAACACACAATAATGAATATTCTACCTCAGATTTTATATTTTTTATTTTTAACCATGGAAAATTTTTAAATAAAGTGAGGTGCTTAAAAAAAAAAAAAAAAAAAAAAGTCATGCTCAGTTAGTGGTTCTAATATGTTTGTACAAAAAGGTTTTCTTCAATTTTTTTAATAGTTATTCTTAATTAAAAAGAAGAGATTTAATTATAACATTTAATGCGATTCCATTTTTTAAATGAAATTAGCGACATTGCAAAGATAGACAATGAAATGCAAGGCGTTACTTTTATCAAAGATTTGCAAGTCATCACAGGCGACACCTGTCAAGACATGTGGGATAAAGCTTGGTGTAAAGGTTTCACCTGTGGTATCAAAACACGAAAAAGTTCAAGATTTTCAGTTCTTTTCTATTCTTTATTTGTTAATTTAGTTGTGGTCTTCATTCCAACAACTCTCTTCTTGCAAAAATCTGATTGGATGAATAGATTTGTGAGATTTAGAAGATAAATTTCATGAATTTATAAAAGTCACTGTTGAATTAGGCCAGCCCTTACACAAGATCAAATGATCATACACTTATCAAATTTTAATGTTCTACTACTCTCTTAACTGGCATACACAGCCCTTTTAAAAAGCTCCAAGACTGATTTTTTAAAAAACATTCTGATGGCACCATGTCTAAGGAAACTTCGGAATTATTTACAGCCTGCAATTGTTTTGTACTAATTCAGAGTAATACAGTTCTGCTGTGAAGTTCTCGTTTCTGTTTACACAGTAAAAATCAGCTATGAACTTTATAATATTCATGCTGTCCAATTATATTGCTAAGAGCAAAAACAAAATCACAACACAGAGTCCTGGATAAACAATAATATGGGGTATTTTAATTGTTGACATTCTGATTTACATGTGCTACCAGAATGATCCCACACATGATCTGCAATCTGGGCACATTACCTGTACACTCCGCACCTTTGAAAACATCCTTATCATCGGGCTTCTCAGCATCTAGCATATGCTTCCTGTTGTTCTTTGTACGCAATGTCCGTCCATATTTCTGGAAAACATTCGTAATCTTATTTATCGATGGGCCACTATAATAGAGCTGATTGGTGGATGTTTATTTCTCTGTACCATAAATTCCCATCACTTGTGTTCAACAAAACTTTGTAGCTGTATAGCCTGTGAAGATTATGTAAATTGAAACACTACCTTATTGCTTATCCAGGACCGTGTGTTATGTTTTTTTTTAATAAGTTTAGTTTCCAAATGATACAAACCACGCATGGAAATGATTGTCTACTAAATCGTAGGAAGGAGTTCAAATAGTATCTACATTTCAAGAATAGAGGAGAGTCACTGAAGATGATCTGAGAGAGGGGCATCCCACCATAGGCATTACCAATGTAAACATTGCAGTTGTGTGCTCACTGCTAGCCAGTAACTACTGCCATTGAATTTGTCAATTCTTGTCTATCAATTTTGGCGAAAAAAGAAAAAAGCAACAGTCATCAAGAATATTTTGAAGAAGTGGAGTCAATCAAGAGAAATACGACAGCTGTTCTGGATAAAGGTAGACTTTCAAGGGGCTTTTAAGAGCCTGTACGAATATTATACACTGTGTTGAGCGGGATAGAATACAGTAGAACCTTCATATAAAGATGGTCGATATAGCAAAATTATCTCTATAATTTATCTGTGATCCAGGCAAAAATTCTACTGATTTCATGCCTTTTCAACCTCCAAATAGCGAAATCTTTATAGCATAATTATCCGTATAACGTAAGGATTTTTCGGTCCAGACAAATTTTTAAGGTACATTTTTGCTCTTCATTATGAAATTTGATTCCCACACTTGGCATGACCTGCCAGCCAACAAATGAAATTATCGCAAACAGCCAACAGGTGAAATTAAAAATAAGTTTTTACGTCACAAGCTCTGCCCAGCATTATTTTATCAGCAAAATTATGAAAAGTTCTCGAGAACAACGTTATCGCACCAAACAATCCATAATGCACTGCACATCGATAATGGCAGCCTACTGACGAGTTTAAATGTGTTAAGAAAGTTATAATTTTCTATGCGAATCGTCATGACAACTACTGTAAAAGCTTTCGAAACTGAAGACTTGTAATATTATAAACTTTTATTAAAGACTTTTTATAATAATTGTTCAAATTTATGAATTTATTTTTGGTGAAATGCTAATTTTGCAGAGGCCAACAAAAAAATACTCTTTGGCCCTAATATACGTATTTATGAATATGTTTTATCGGTAAAATAGTTATTAACATTATTTTCAGTCCATCATGTATTCAACTTTTAATTATTTCAGAAAAATTATAACTGCAACCTAAACAAAATTTTCAGCAATGCCGACCTGCACTAATGAGATAGGCAGTGATGTCAAGAAATCAAAAAAGTTGTTTCTTAATGGCTTAGCCTTCAAATTAATATAAAATAATTTATATTATATATTTTACATAAAATTAAGCAAAATTTATACATCAAAATTATGCATATTTTAACACCCCCTCCATGCAACGTATTATCTATATAGTGAACGAATTTCGTTGTACGGAGGTTCCAATGTATAAGTAAGAAAATTAAATTCAATAAAATTATTTGTTTCTTGTATTTTAATATTTTTTGTGTAGAACTGGAACTTTTTGAATGCACTGTTTAGCGATGTACATTCTGGAAAAAGAGGAGGAAATTAAAACCCAATGCCAAGAATGACAGTTATCAATAAAATCTTGTAACATTCCAAGGAGGAGCTATAGCAGTGAAGCAGAAATACATTTATACATTTATTAAAAATAAATTAACCCCCCCACCCACCCCCAGTAGGGTGAGGAAAGTGCAGTCATCTATTTTTACCCCTTTATCTGCACTTTTTGCCTCTCACCAAGTTTTTTTAATCAAAAAAATTGATTTTCTCGAATGTAATATGTATAAGATGTAAAAAACCTCGTTATCTTCTTTCCTTTTTCATCATTTCCGAACGTATGATATATAACATGCCATATGTTGCCACAGTTCTAAGGATCATCCCACCCCTGCAAATCCCACCCCAATGGAACAAATGGGGCTAAACTTCATACCAATGTTGATCTTGCCTAGAGGAATCTGGATACTGAATTTAACGCCTTTACGTACTAAATAGCACATAGATATGTTGTCCTCTCTGAATCCCACCCCTCGTAATTCCGACCCCATTGTATCAATCAAAACCAAACTAAATAGTGCAGATGGGCATGCCCATAGGAAGCTACATTCCGAATTTCAACCTTCTACCTCAAAAAGTGTAGAAATTATGAAGGACTGACATAATAAAACCAATAAGTTGCTCCATTCTTCCACTACTTAATAATTTAGACTATGAGCACGGAACAATATTACTCTCTTATTCTGTGCTATGAGCATTTGAGCAATCGTGCGTCGACAAAGCAATATCACGTGCGCACGCCGATGTCAATAATGCTTAAAAGATGAACAGAAAGTAACAACATATTCCTTCTTGACAAATCGATTTTTATATGACATGCCAGTATCTTTGAATTCTTTACACTCACTGTTTTAACATGTGAATTCGACTTGAAGGGGTCCACGAAAAATTCTGAAAAGTTAATACGGCTGAGCTAAGACTTTGTTGGTCATATTTCTGAAAACAGAATTTGAAAAAGTTAATCGTTTTCAAGTTATTGTGCAAACGGCAGCCGGATGGCCGGCCGGATAAACGTACAGGCCAAGGGCGCATTCTTATAAGTAGCTTTTATGCTAAAGCTCCTAATAGCCAAAATATTTCTTACATTATTAAATATGATACGTAATAAATTCAATAATTTTTATAAGAAAACTGAGGTACCTGTCTGAATTTTAACACGATGAAGCTTCGATGTGAAGGAATCATTTACAAAAAAAACATGAGTAGGTTCTGAAAAGAGTGAATTTAATATTCATACCGCTAAAAATAAAAAATCTAATATTAAATTAATTCATGTCTTCTATTAGACTCGAAAAAGATTCAAATATTTTATCTTTATCACTATAAACATGATACACAGTCTTACCAATATCTTTAGTTTTGGGGAATTTAATTAGAATTCTTTGACTGGCCTTCCCCATTGCCAAAGATTGCAAGGCACGTACAAGATCCCGCTCAGGAATATCTGTTTCGTTTTGAATTTCCTATGTAACAAATAGAAATAAAATAAATAAGAAATCTTTTGAATTTTTTTTTCCAGTTCAGCTCTATTCTGTAGATAATAAAGTGTAGAACTTAAAAAAAAAAAAAGTCCATTTGTTGATCAAAGGCAATTTAATGATATCTTTCATATAGTTTACCTCGTATGTTAACTTGTCCCGATTATTGAAAAGCATTAAAATGCACATTTGGTACGTAGAAACTTGAATAATGTGCTTCCGTGGACCAATATTTTTGCTGCTTCCAATGCTTGCTGCACTACCACTGCTACTAGCAGACAGTTGAGTGGCTGAAGTCGTCGTGTCTTTCGCATCTGCTTCATCCTTTCTAGGACCGTAGAATACAGCATTGAGATCAGCTGATCCGAGTTGCGGTTGTAACGTTAGCTGCCGCCCACTGTGCTTTGCTAAGTAAAATCTAAATTAAAGCAAAATTTCAAGCATTTATGACTTCATAGAAATTAAAATGAGGTTCACCTTAGCATGTAACTCATATTTTTAAGGATAATTTTAATACAATATTTTCAAAAATTTATACTGCTGAGAGGGGGGGTTCTAATTTTAAAACTTTTCATCATGGTTTCAATTTATTATATTTTATTTTTTTTTGCACACACAATGTAAATTGTGTGGAGTTTCCAATCTTTTTAACTTACATAAAATCGGAATTTACAGGGATATACATACAAAGTGTAGGGTATATTCAGGAAAATAGGGTAGGTACTTCTAAATTTTGAATTTGTGCTTTTGTATTTTCCAGTTTTAGACTAATTTTATATTGATCGATCAATTGATTCTATAAATTCTCATTACAAACCGATTTCACAATAATGATTTTTTTAAAGTTAAACTTATTAACAAACTTTCAAGGTCATCCCAGTTACGGTAGGTTCCATGAAAAAGCATCTTTAATTATATGGCACAAAAAAACAATCTTCAAATAGTCTCAGGACAGGTTTTATATCGTGGGAGTTTTCAGGTGTACCAAATGGCACATTGTAATAGCGGCTGACCTACCTATCTGAAGGGAATGTAGCTTTGCCTGAGAAAACTAGACCCTACAAAATTTCATCCTTCAAACCAGCTTGTGAAGTAGAGTTATGATGATTTATCCTGTCATTTGTTTCAAGGTTCATAGCAACTATCAGTTCCAGGGGAAAACATTTTCGTTTTTGCAAATATTACAATTGGCACTCAGATTAATGCATAAATGAATTTTTTATTCATCAAAATAATCTCCATCATTATCAACAACCTTCTCCCAACGAGATACTAAATCATAAATTCCTTTTTTATAAAAGTCATGATTTTTACAGTTGAAAAACACACCTAGTTCATGTTTTAGCTATTCTTCTGTCTTGAAACACTCGTTTCTCATATGGTTATAGAGAGATCGGAAAAGGTTAGATCGGTGTTATCTGTTGGATGAGGTAACACTTCCCAGGAGAGTACGGTGGATGAGGTAACACTTCCCAGGCAAGTTTGTTTATTGCCTGACTGTCAGCTTTGCCGTATGCGGATGTGCATTGTCATGAAGAAAAACGACACCCTTACGGTTCGCAAGAGCTGGCTGTTTTTGCTTGATTTTTTCATGTGTATGTTGAAGCTGACCGACATACAAGTCTGCTGTGATAGTTTGTCTGGATTTTGGAGCACATAATGGACTACACCAGCTCCAAGAGAATCTTCAAGGCACTCGTCACCACTTCTAAATTTTTTGAACCAATTCTGTGCCGTCCGGTCGGTGACAGAATCATCACCGAATGCAGTACAAATGTTACGAGCAGGCCATGCTGCTTTATGGCAAAGTTTAAATTCATATAACAGGGAGGCTCGAATTATTGGTGATGTAGGTGCCATTTCAGACGTTTTTTCAAAATAAAATTGAATGTTTTCACTTAGACAAATAAGTGCAAAAGAATGACCAATCACTCTCTTTAATGTATAAAAAATTTGCAAAATTCAAATCATCCTACGAGAGGATTGTAACCATTCAAAAAGTAAAGGTGAAGAAATGAAAAAAATTTCCCCAGGACCTGATACAATCGAATGGCTTGATGACCAGCTGCTTACAAAAAACTCGCCATATGGTTACCTGTGGCAGCTTCAGCTCAAGACTAATTCAGTATGTTCCTCTATGAAGGCGTCGCATAATACTTTCTCCAATTCTTTTGATAGAAATGCCCCTGTACTTTTGACAGAATGTCTTTGCAATGTAACACAGCCACATACTGTATTGCAAACCTTTTTTGTCCAGCATGTCAAAAAAAACTTTTTTTTAAACTCATCTTCATATACTGTATCAAAGTTCGCATGTCTTGCATTAATGCAATTAGAATAATGTTGGAGAAATCTTGGTAAATAGCTCATTGAAACAAATAAGTTTACAAAAAGTTGGGAAAAAAATAATACCTTCTGAAAGCCTCAAATGCTAGTCTGCCTGAGGAAGGGATTGTACATTTTGGAATAGCTGACTGTGTCGGCCAGAATCCTGTAGTGAGCACACGAACACTGAGGTCTACACCATATAAATTTGTCTACAGATAAATTAGAGAGGAGAAAAAGAGGAAAATGAAACAACACAGAAATACACAGAGTTTAAGTTTATTCACGTGATATTTTGCTTAATGTAATCAGGGCTATGGAATCAGATTCAGAAACAATTCTTGAGTTATTGAAGTCTAAATCAGTAAAAAAGTTCTCAATGCAGCTTTACAGTAAAACATGTAACATCTATTCTTGAACCATTCTTATTCGAAAAATTGATTTTTAGAACATTCTTTATGAACAATGGATGCTTTCAAGCTTGACCTTGGATCTCAAATTCTAATCAAAAAAAGAAAAAAAATTCAATAATTTTCACAGTGAAACTTCACATATGTACATTGCAGGAAAGCTAGTGATAAAGAGAACCATATTCTGAAGTTTCCACTGACCATCAGACATTTCTCATTTCACTCTTCTCACTGAAAACTAACAAGTACACTTGAGGAATTTCTGCCTACACAACTGCACATGGGTGTGAATCACTTTATTATGATGTCTCCGACAATGTACACCTGTGGAATCTCACCATGGAAATATTCGAAGTATTTCTTTTTTGTCTTTGTCGGCGGGGTTTTGTACGATAAATAAACCATCAGGTGTTCAAGGAAAGTTAATAACAGAAGCTTCCTCTCTATTTTCCAATTCCATTATGTTATTCCTTTCACTCTACAGTTCTAGATTGAGTTAATCTAGATACAAACTGGATTCTTTATGGATTCACAGAGTGTTGGCACTTCGGCATTGCTAATCCACTTACTTTAATCTCGACCCAGTTTTTCAACTCTCGAATATGAATTTTGTTAAATCCTGAAGACATCTCTTGTGCAATGTAGTTGTATATGGATGAATTTCATTTTTGATATTCATCCAAGTTTTCAAGCCACAGAATAATTAAAAGTTCGGTTTCTTCTTCGGACCACGATTCAACCAAATTCTTGGATGCCATTTTGTGAAAACTACTGAAGATAAAGTTGGTGCAAGGGATTGTGGGAAGGAACAAATCTACATTAACAAAACTGGTCGAGTTCTTCAAACAGGATTCAATGAATCGAGTTTGGGAGCCATTGATTTAGTTCGAATCCAGATCACTAGCATTCGGACTTCAAACTTCGAATCTAGTTCCAGCTATCATTATAGATTTAATTGCTAGTGTAAACAGGGTTATTAACCAACTGGAATCTTTCTCTTCTTGATTGTAGAGTTGAATCACATTATAACAAAGCTCGTCAGAATCGATAAAAAGTTTGTTATAGCCGATATTTTGTTATATGTGAAAGTCAATTTTTTCATGTAAGAAAATTTTCCACCTTTGAATTTCTAGATCTTATTTGAAATACGAATTATAGTGATTGAACGGTGATGAAACATCAGTAATCGAACAAACTCTATTGTAGATTTTATCTTAGAAAAATGGTTTTTTCAACTGACCAAGATGATCAATCGATACATAAACTTTAAAGATCTTTAAACTGTTTGATACAAATTGGCGAACTTGTTTTCAGGGTTTAATTCCAGTTAATTCCAGGATTTTTGCAGTCATTTATAAAAAATTCAAATAAGCACAGACTTTGGTATCAGGAATGGACTGATGCAATTGATGTTATTTCTAAATCTTATTTAATTAAAAGTTGATTAATTTCTTCGTTTCCTTATCCTATCACTATCACTTCATAACCTTTTGATAAAAATATACCATATTTTTGCGACTATAGGCCACACCTTTGTACGGTAAAACCCATACCCTAGTATAGTCCTGAAAATTTGAATTTGATGTATTAAGAAAAAAAATAAAATAAACACAATCCAATATAAGTGATATTTGTATATTCCCTCATATTTTCTGCACTCCTTTCCCACGGGTATATTTGCGAAAATAAGGTAAATAATATCCTAAATAGATGTATACATAAATACAGTAGGTAGGAAGTATCAAAGTGAGTTGGAGTCTGTTTGTGTACCAATTCCACAGCCCTGAATGAATAACTGACAAATTTATTTAAGTATTTTAAAGTTATCGAAATTACCCCTGATGTTTGTACATGCTGCTTAAAATCTTCCATTATACTGTTTGAAACGGACATATCTTTGAACATTCCTTCTAGTTTAGAAGTAAACTGACAGCCACATTCTGTCTGTAAGCAAAAGTAGAGAGTCAAAAAAACATTAAAACAAAAATTACTATCCTGAAAACTTAAAATTTTAATTTGAAGTAATATAAACGTGTCAACAAAAAAAAAAAAAAAAAAAAAAAAAAAAAAAAAAAAAATGCTGTCAGTGACACCATTTCCAAATATTATACCTTTAATTTTGATATCATGTTTTTCTCCGAATCATCGGATACGCTTTTATTCAATAACAATCGTTTCGCTAAATGTTGTTTATAGTAACGTTCAAATACATCCTTCTCTTGTAAAAATCTAAACAAGACCATTGTCTTGTCTAGAACGTTTTCTATTTCTTGTTCTGTCATCTACATTTAAATAAAATAACATAGTCCTTTTTAAAATAAAGCAATACCAAATTAAATAAATAAATTAATTAATTAAAAATACTCACCCCTTTGACACCTTTCTTTAATTTGTCATCTATGAAGAGTGACAAATATTCAGGGGATTTTGGGTTCAAATTAAGGAAATATTCAAAATCCCCAGCTATCATTTGTTTGAAGATTTTATCCCCGTTGAAGGATTGGAAAAGAAAATGATCAAACCTATCTTTTAAATCTAATAGGCTCTGAAAAACAAAGAAAATCCAAACTGTAGAATAGGGAAAACGTGACGAGAAAGCATGTCAATAGACATTTCATCCAGTGTACACAATCATTAAATGGTCTTACTTGAACAAATGTAATGGCATTTTTCCCGCCTTCTTCTTCCGTTACAAGAGCTTTCCCTTGTTCTCTTAAATATGCACTCACACAATCTGACATAGTCTTGAGGCCTTCAGGAACTCGACTGAATAATTTATACATACAGGCTAAATCTATTGAAAGAAGAGACCAGAGATAAAATTTCATTATTTTAAATGTTTACAAGAAAAATTTTTGGTATTGTGAATAATACTAAGACTTAAACTTTTCAAGTTTAGAGAGAAATATCAAAACAAACATTGAATATCCGCCATCTTTTGAGGGCATCGAGACCCATGGCGGCCATGGCTCTGAACTTATCCCATTGTTATACAATACATCCAAACACGCAACAACTCGTTACGATCGTTAACAAGTCGGGCAAAAACGGCGCACTTCGATGAGTAGCAGTATAGGATTGCCTTCCTCTTGCCCTCAAAAAAATGGCAGCTGTACCCATCATTCAATGCGAAGATATTTTCCCCTATACATAATTTTTAATTAAATATTAAAATCACTGAAAATGCTTGCTCATGAAACCATGAAAAAATCAACAAAATTAAGGAAATGATGGAAGCCACAACAGTTCATTTTAAAGTGATGGTTGAAACTGAAACTATGCTTCAACATCAGGAAATTAAGATGAAAAACGAAAAAAATAATTCAATATTTTATTAAGCGTCCGGCACTTATTTGCAAAAATTCAACGGATCCCCAGGTGCTTAATAAAGGCAGGCCAGGATTACAGGTCCAGCGTTTATAAAATTCTGCACAACAGTGATGGAAGCTATTATTTCAAA
>JAHWFO010060774.1:898638-916634 GCA_023313115.1 Rhysida immarginata
CCTTTCACACAGAAGAAATACTAATGTTGTAGATTGACCTCTTAAAATTTCAACCAAATCTGTGATTACATGTCCGTGCTGTCCCCTTGTCGGTTAATACGAAACGATGTTTGTTCCTTAGGATTTCGTATTAAACCAGTTATGGTGTATCAATTTTTTTTTAGCTTAGAAATTTTCCTCTACATTACACTTAATTTAGTTTGAAGTAAAGACTATTTTCCTTTTACACTACGGATAAAGTGAATAATGCCTTCTTAATGATAATGTTTATCATTTAAAATAAACTGAATTCAACTAATTCTTTTAATAGTTCTGCGCATGTAAATTGCATTTACTATTTGTTAAGTACCAGTCAAAAAATTTACAAGCACGAAGGAGAATCTAAGAGTAATCAGATTTATTTTAAAAACAAATGTTTAACAACTGTATCAGTACAGTGGTTATATTGATGAGAAAGTTCACGTCATTGACAATCGAGTATGGGGAGTAATCTCGTTTAGTTATGGCACTAAAACCAAACAATTATGACAAAGATGTAAATCATTAATGTAAAACCTCTTTAATACACTACTTGCCATTAAAATTGTAATACCAAGAAGGAGACATCCAATTTGATATGTAGATGATGGAATGATTATGCACAGCACATATACAAATTATATAACCACCTTCCCTTACTAGAAATGGTACACGAATAATCTGTAGATACTGGAATTGTGCTTGCTTGCCATTCTTGTGCCCAGAGAGCTTCATTTGCCAGGTGGAAGACACAGGCCATAGAAGCAGATCTCCAATATTGATAGTTTGTCTGAACACCATGATGGGTGATCATATCTGGTAGCACCAAAGTGACAGATGGATAAAAACCCTTCATTATACATCATGAGTCCAGCATTTGGTATTATGGTATATTACTAAATACCAGTCCCGATTGCTCCTACTATGCATTCCAGATACTTTGACGAGCGAGCATCAGGAGCTGTCCTTATCTTAATCTTCAGGGTTTACCCAGGACCATTTTACCAAAACTACAATGCATTATTGCACAAGGCACAAATCATCCAACAATTCCATTCTTAGCCATTGTGTTCACTGATCTTTCCCCAACTGAAAATGTAAGTCACATGATCAATGATCGCACAATGACTGGCATCACATAGAAAGACAACTACAACGGATGAACTGGACAACATGAAGAAATGATATAGACTGGAATACAACAGACGTCCAAACTCTCTTCTTCTGCCAAGTCCATATTGTGGCAGTTATTGCTACCCAAAGTGGCCATATTAGATAGCCATTTCCACAAGTCAATCTGAAACACTAGTTATAATCGTCTGCATTACATGCAATTGGGTGCAATGTGTTGGTGGCACATCATAGGCCCATTTTCTTCGACACCACCACGAACACTGATATTTATCTGGACACGTTTGAACAGTTCGTGAATCAACTGGATGATTGTAAGTTAACAATTACTTCCAACAAAATGGAGCGATGTGTCACACACTGGAAAGGAGCATGGCAGAAATTGAGTAGTCGTTGGTAACAGGGTAATTTCCAAAATCCTACTACCATCACCGGACCAGACAACTAGATTTCTTTTCGAGTACGCTTAAAGAAAAGTCTATCAGAACAAAGTCAAGTCACGCTGTGGAAGATTTAAAGGAGGATATTCAATGTGAAATTGCTATTTGCTATCCCCAATATCCTTGGCGATATGTTCAGAACATGGAGCGCTGCATCAAAATGTGCATGGCTGAAAAAAAGATCACTTCCAGCATCATATGTAAGGCCACAGATTACACATACATCAAGGTATGCAGCATATTTTTTTGAATAAGATTGCTTCATCCTAGCAGAGTTAATACATTTGGGATTCTGTTTTGAGTGAATCGCCCTGTTTTTAATGCACATAGACCATCAACAAAATATTATAAATCATAAAATTATGTTGTAGTTGTTTATCTCTACAAATTTGTGGGAAATTCTCACGAAGTCTCATTATAACAGGATAACAGGATAATATAAAATTTGCAACACAGCTGCTGATAATGAAAAGATCTACCAAATCCATAGTACTGTACTATCTTGCATCCATTTTACTTTTTTTAATTCTAAACTTGATAAAAAAAAAATATATATATATAAAATTTCGATTACTTGTGAAGCAATAAATATTGTACATTGTGAAGAAATGGTTACTCATTTATACCAGGGATTCTCAACTAGGTGGGAAAACTAACCTATTAAGACTTTTAATGTGTCAGAATTTTGTCCTCCTCCATCCCTCATGAAAAAGAAAAATGCAGAAGAACAAATGCGGTTTATATTAGCTTGTCATTAAATTACGGTTTGGTTTACGTAGACTAATGCCTCACCTACATACGTAAGCAAGCTTTTCTGTTGCTTATTTTAAATGTTTTAAAAACTACCAAAATAATAAATGTTTTGCATAAATAGTTTGAATAAGGGAAGAAGGTTCTATTTTGCCACACAGACTTTGTTACAAATATGCATTCAGTCTTAGGTCATCCTCAGTCAGATGACCATCATACCATTCTGACTGAGAATCGTCTAAGATAGAAGCACATCTTAATTTTTACTCCTTTAAAATATACAATTATAATAGAATAAATTAGCATTTAATATTCAAAATAATTATTCATCATAAACTATGCAAGCCTGCTTATTAAATACAAAACCTTAAGATTAAAATTTTTTTTTGGTTTTTGTGCTTACTTTATTGACTAGATGTTCCGTTACAACTTCTTTGAGCCCTGTATATAGCCGTTCACCATGCTTATGTAATACCATCGTATAGGCATTTCTGTATAATTCTTCAAAACTAAGTCCACTGTTATTTTTTTTCTGAATTTCTTGAATGGCGTTTTTTAATAAGGCCCAAATATTCTGAACGTATTTTTCATCCATAGTCATCTTAATTTAAAAAAAAAAAAAATTAGCGGAAATTAATATGAGGCAATTAATTTTTGAATCAATGTGCTATCACATTTTTTCAATGCAAATTTAAAATGAAAATAATTTTTATAGCAACTTTCTCAATGTAATATTTTAATGCACCGCTTAAACAGCTTTCTTTTACAATGTTAATAGGCAATGCACAGTTTGGTAATACAAATGGCATTCCTACTTTAGGAAACGTATCATGCCTGAAAGAGAACCCAAAATACAAAGGAACATATAACTAACCTCTGCTGCAAAACAAATTTTAAGCTACATTTGTCTCCTAAAAATATAAATTTATCAACGGCTTTGTAATATTATAAAAAAAGAAATAACTTCAAATGCAGAGAAGTAACAACAAAAACCTTGAATACACATTTCGGATGCAATACATCTATCATTCTTCATTCATTATCATTTTTGGGTTAATTCCAGACATGACGCACTTCTTGAAGTAGATGCCAGTTTCGTATATTCAAGTGTAGCACGATCACATTCTGATTACTAACAATCAGGTAAGTCAAAACGGTTCCCAATTTCAATGATTAATTATTCAATTTTAAAATTCCATCAATAATAAACTGATGAAACTCATAAGTATTATCCCACTGTCAATGAGTATATATTACAATTGCAAATGTATATTGTTGCTTATCACAACAGTGATATGCTTCATCAACTCGATTGCTAAGTTAACATTTGATCTTTATTTTGAGTAATTATCCAATTGCCAGAGATTTTTGGTTAATAAAAGCATATATTTTTATTTTTGGATATTTTAAAATATAAATTGTAAATAAAAGAAATTAAATTAAATTATATCTAAATAATTTTATTTTTTTCACTCAAAAAATGGATTTATAAGACTTTTAAATGTCCATTTATAAATGTAGCCTTTGTATATTGACATGTGCTTGCAGAAGCAATAAACAGGGAATTCTGGATATGAAAATAGATAGGCAGGGAGGGAAACCAAAGGAGAATGGAATAAAATAGTAAAACCCAAAAGTATTATAAAAATATTTCTGATATTATATATATTATATAAATACATAATATACAGAGCAAGTCATTATCTTTTGGAGGGTTTAATGGTATATAGAACATACAACAATTTAAATGGCAATAGCTGGACACGATGCCAGAAGACAAGATAATAGATTAATTGTAGCATTGTAGCCATCCTCAGCTGATCTCCATGAAATATAGAAGGCCAACCACCATCCCCCATACATGTGACGACAACATTCGAACTAATCTGTCTGTTGTTTATAATCTGTCTGGAAACTGGTGGGCATCAATTGGAAAAGCAAAACCCTAAGAAATGTTTAGAGGTAATTGAATACGACGTGATGCAGTAAAACCTCGTTTTAGCATATACCAATGGAACTGAAATTTGAGCGTTAAACTGAAACTCGGGAGCATAACGTGTGAGTATATGTAGGCTAGTGCGCAAATATACATACAGTATGTACACAGAAGCACATAATTTAGCAGATGTATATACTGAATAATAAAATACATTTTATACTTAACAAATATAATACTGTATATAGTAGAGTAAACTATATATATCTAGAATTGCAGTTTGCAAAATTTGCCTTCCCAAAAATTCTCCATCACTGATATAGTAAAGTTAAAATACATCTGGTACACTAATATGCTGTGCAATTAATTTTCTTAAACTGTTAACAGACTGCATTGCTAAAGTTGGCTAATCAGAGCAAGGCTTTCGAGCTATGATTGTTGTAATGAGGGAGTAGCTTAACTAGGAATGTTAAATTAGAATATTAATCAGAAATCCGTTAATACGAGGTCATCATACTGAAATTTCGATTTGATCGTTATTTTAAGGTGAACGTTAAAGTGAAGTCCGCTACGTTGTAACAGGATTTTACTGTATACAACTTCAGAATAACAGGAAAATTGATTATCGCCGAATCATCATTAAACGAATTCAAACATGAAAGATTACTTTGTAATAAGGATTGTTGCTTTTGTATATTTCGCATAGCAGATTGTTGAAATCAGGATATCTTTTTGACTCGCTCTGCAGTGCAAATAGTTACCACCTTATGAAGTGAAACCATGCGATTAACAGTATCAACGTTGTACAAAACTGAAAATAAATCTTCCTGAATGCATAAATGCACACACACACACGTAAATGCAACTGATAGGCGGAGCAATTCATAAAGTGGGAACTACCTGTATTTAAAAGCATGAAGTGGAAACTACTCATCAAAGCATCTCTCCATAGAGTGAAATTATATACATGCAGGCAGAAATATAAATTTTATATAAAACATAAAACTTGGGAAGATGAAATCATGAAGCAGAAATTAAAGGCTGTGTGTGGTTTTCTTGTCATTTTAAAACTTTCGATTAGGAAGTACTTCAATGCAATGTCATTACCAAAGTTAGGTAGTTTTCTTTAGAGTAGCGATTTCTATAAACATGAAATCGGAGTTTTTGCATTTCATTCCAAATTAAAAGTGCAATAGAACGAAGCATTATCATAATTATCATCAAAAGTGATTGACACAGTATATAATTTCACTCGATTAATTATAATGACAAAGCTGCTACTACTGCTACACCAGCCACTAATTCTAGGGAAGACTATGAAAGAGCTGAACTGTTTATTTGGTCGGTGGTTGACCCAATCGGAGAATGTTTTATTTTCACTTGTACTAATATTCGATAGTAAATAACGACAAAGGGAGGTGTTGGTTAATTATTTTGGACTTGGATAGTAAGGGAGGGGGGTGATGATGATGATGAGTTAGGCTTAAACCTTTCAAGCAACAACACTCATGAGGAACAAGTGATGAAGCCCCGTGTTTAGTAACGTTGAAACTGCTCAAAGGTAACGGTAAGGGAGTTCAAAGGGAGAAGGTGGACGGCGAGTGTGTGGGGATTGAAATCTACTTACGGGGAATGCCCTAATTCTCATTTTCGTATCTCTTTTCCCAGTAGCCGGTTTCAGTGAACTCATGTTGACATTCGAACTGTTCAGTCTGTTGTTTGCGAATCCTGGCTAATATTATTTCAATAGCATGCAATGGGTTGAACTCAAGTTAGATACATTAACGAACGGTTTAATAGCAACGCTCTGAAAATAAGGAAAAAACATTTAAAAGAAACATATTAGGAAAAGGTTCCACTCCATAAAATTGTAGATTTGATCCACACGAATTTGATCGGCGACCGAATTATTACGTATACAGAAAACTAACAAAGAAGTGCCACTCCGAATCGTGGCTGAAAACGGAATGAAAAGTTTACGATTGCAATTTTAACGAGCTCATTTTCCGAAATTCCAATTTAGGTTGCCCAGGGCGAAAGAATTTTGAAGTGGATTTTCACGAGCTAAGATTTGGAACGGTGAGGATGGATACTGAAGTTAAGAAATGTTACAAGTCTGCTGCATCCATGTTAGATTACCCATAATGCCGTGGGTGCGGTGACGTCACGTCAAGGTTGGTTCGCTGGACCGCAGCCTCAGCAGCAACAGAATGATCGCGCGTGCGCTGCGGCCCAATTTATGTCGTCTGCTCGTTCTACTTGTCTCCCCGTAATTAATTAGTACTACCCCATCGCTACTTAAAGATTCATAATTCCACGTAAGCCTTACTTTAACAAACATCAAACAGCATTCCAGCTTTCAATCGGACTTGCTCTTAGCACTCTTTATCAAAATCGCCATATAACAAATTATAACAGAGGTACACACATGTGTAATCGGTTGTCCTTACCCATAAATAGCGCGCGCATCTTTGCTTATTTTAATAAAACAGAATGTTCCTCTTTCTCAATCATTTTTTGTGTTGCAATCTGTAATTTAAAAAAATACGAGATAGCAGTATTTATTTAATGACTAAGCACTTACTGCAGTTTTTTAAAGTGCTCCATAATTACTTTGATTTATCACATATACCAAGCTTCATCAATTTTGCAATTAAAATATATTTAATATCCAATTAATTCTTAACGCAGTGCGCCGTAATAATAATAAAAAAATATTTTGCAGTTAAAGGTAAATTCTACGATAAATTTGAAGATCATTTAGCATATATAAAAATTTTCAATTCGAACTCAAAATTAATAAAATATACAGAAAAACTTTCATTTTTTCACTCCCCCTGTCATCGAGACAATATTCATTCTTCTGGAAACTGTGACATCACAGTTACCAATGGAGTAATTAAGAGGAGTTTCAGAATTGTAACATCACAAATGCAACGAGTGTTATCGGGTTGTCAGGGAAGCTACAGGGCATTGCATTTCTTATATGAATACAAAAAACCAGAGCGATAGTAACACTATACAAGGGCTGTTAGCTGAATTAAATGCTACTGTAACTTCTGTGATATGCATTTAAATCATTGAAACAGCATCATCTGTTCAAGAATTTTTGTCTCCTGGTCCGTAACTTTTTTATTTGTTAACCGATTTTCAAAATTCTTTATATATCTGATACTTGCATTTGTCCTCTATATAATGTCCACTAGTCACTTTTCGATATAGTCCCCATCCCTTTCCATGCATTGGGCCAACGTGTGACTAGTCGGGTGAATCCGCCGGAGAGGAATTCCGGGGTTGTTGTCGACACAAGGATTGAATGGCATCTTTCGCCTCGTTGTCAGGACGCAAATCATGTCCCTTAAGGTGCTCTTTTTTTTCTTTGGGAAGTGGTGAGAGTCGCAAGGTGCAAAGTCTTTCATTTTTGAACTGCAATTTTTCATCTTTAAACTATAGGCACTGCAGGGCCTCAGGTTTGGGGATCGTGTACGGGTGGGTGTTATCGTGCTGCAGAAGAGGGTCCAAAGCTGTCATTCAATCCTGGTGTCGACATCAACCCCGGAATTCCTTTCCGACGGGTTCACCCGACTAGTCACGCTTTGGCACAATGCGTGGAAAGGGATGGGGACTATGTCGAAAAGTGAATAGTGCATTACATAGTGGATAAATGTAAGTATCAGATACAAAACGAGTTTTGAAAATCGATTAACAAATAAAAAAGTTACGGACCAGGAGGCAGAAATTCTTGAACAGCCCTTGTATATAGGCCCTGAATTTGTAGTGGTTCACCCCGGCTTCCCGTGGCATGTGCACTTACCTCATGACCAGTAGATAGGCCTACCTTATTCCTTCGGGACATAGCACATATCTGTCGCATGATGCTTCAAAACGAACTGAGCACACGACAGTTTGCATTTGGATGCTAATTCTCTCGCCAGCAAAAGGTTATCCATTGCTTCTTAATCGATTGAGTGTAGATATCTATGAAATGTGAAGTTTTTATCAGATTTCTTATTTACACACCCAAATGGAGAACAATTTAAAGGCATTCTCTTAGAAAACAGGATAGGAAACTCTTGTGATATGTAGATTCGAAAGCGACAGGCGACAAAATTCCCTCAAGTTCTCACGGATGAAAGATCTCGTGTACCAGTCTTGCTAATCTCCATTCTGCCCAACATTGACTAGCTGCTGACGGCCACAACTCGCACCTTCAGACCAAGCTTTCCAGCTGACAGGCCAGTCTTTAAACACTTTAACAATGGCTGCTCTTGAATATGTAACTAATGCATCTGTTTTGCTGATACTCACTCCATGGCTCCGAGCACCAACAATCATCCCACGTTCAAAGCCTGTTGAATCCCATCATATTCATATCTTCAAAAACAAATCACTTCCACTGTCATGGTAAACAACCTGCTTCCCTATTTCTAATGGTCAGGTCCTCTAGCAACTTCAGTGCAAAATCAAACGTCAGATGTTCATAATAATGTGGCCACTTAGTGTTTACATCATAGATTTCCTGTAATATTGTTCAGTAGCCAGTGTTGCCGTTTTCCTGATATTTACCTGAAACTCAGCTATTTTCTTCTATGCTCGGTATTTTCAGGTAATTAGTTATTTGGAGATCATACATACTTTTTCTTTGTATTTACTTGGTACATACAGGAGCAGAGTTTGGTTATAAACAGTGCCTAGCTACTGATCTAAATAAATAAATAAATAAATAAGAAAAGTAGTGCAACGTGTGTTCTTCAAATACCATCAAACACCTTTGCTAATGTCTTCTTGTTTTTTTTAATATCTCATTGGATAAGCACAAACTTCAAAGTTGAGAGGGGCTTTAAATATAGAAGATGTAGTGACAGCATAAACAGTGGCACTCAGATTGTTCCTCGGCTAGAATTATACCAGATTTCAGTACAGCCAAAATAAAATTCACATGGTCAGATAAAAAAATATTTGAGAAGTCCCATCAAATATTGACCTATCCCGAGAGCTTTTAGTTCTGTAAGCAGTAAACGTTGTGGAACGGTCAAAACGCTTGACAAATCACTGGTCACTATATAAAGCTCTTTGTCATTGATGGCGTTAACTGCCTCTGTATTAATTTTCATAATGGGTAAGACAAGGGCATTTGACCTTCTGCCATACAGATTATTTGGAATTGTTATCCAAAGATAGTAATTAAGCCAGAGAAGATAATTTTTTCTGCTTTCTAGCAGACATCAACAAAATAGAAACAGAGCAGTAATTTACAAGATAAAGCATCTCCCTTTTTATAAACAAGCTTGATTAGAGTTATTTTGAAATTGGAAGGAAACTTCTGAAGATCCACAGTGAAACCAAAAAAGAACTGTCCCAAATGATCTCAATTATTGATGACGATACAAGTGGACCATCTTGATTAAAGTGTATCAATTTGATATTCTTAATTGTTGCACTAACATGGAGAAATCTGACGTGAAGACCAAGTTGATGGATGATCATGGGAGGTGTTTAGTTTTAAGTGTTTGGTACCCAAGTGGCTCCAGAAGAATGAGCCAAAAGGTGTCAAGCTTTCATATTGTGTTCCATTGAGTAAAACTGTATAGGGAAAAACTGAATGGGCTGTTATACTTGAAGAATGGGAAGAAATTCCTGTATAATGATCTGAACAAAAGTGAAGTCTATCTCGATTGCATATGAGCTGTTATACATCTATCTTGTACTATGAAAGTTTATTTAATAAATTGGCCACCCAGAATATAATCTTGCAATCAGTGGCAAAGAAATCCTCCCAAAGTTTGGAATAATGGATTGCTGCAAATACATGGGCAAATTATTTGGAAATTGAAGAAATTTAAAAATGCTACATCCATAAAACAAGAAAATTCTTATGATACAGGTAAAGATTTTATGAATTCTGTTTCATCAAACAGTCTACAAGGTACATGCTTATCTTCATTAATAATCACACGGTTGAAAATCCTTGTTACCATTTTGAGGCTACAACTATAATAGTTTCAATAAAGTTAACTCGCATTAAAGAAACCTGTATACAGTTTTACACTTCTCTCCCAAGAGTGCATCTGCATGCATTCTGAAGGTCTTTGTCTTAAAATGCAACTTTGCATTTTCTTTTTATCAACGTTTAAATTCACTATAGTAGGGCATAATTCATGACTTCAGAGTTACTACAAACAATTTAGTTACGGTACATGAGAAATAATCAACATGTTAGTCATAAATGGTATAGACCTGTCATTTTCTTTTCAAAGATAACTTTTAAATGGCAGTGTCTTGGATAAAAACAGTTCAAGATGAGAACCATAATGGACGATGAAACAGAAGTTATCATTAATAAGGTCACTCTGTTGAGACATTTTTAAATAAATTACTACATTTTCACCTATGCATCCATATTTTTGATCTATCGGTATTTTGTTTCAGTGTAGAATTTCTCGGATTCAGAATTGTTAAGATCAGAGCATTTCTGGTTACCCTGTGTAGCACGTTTAATAGTGAGAGGCACACCACTCCATTCATGCTACATCTTAATTTTATTTCTAGTGAAACCTCAAACAATTAGAAAGCAACACTTGGTGATTTGGTCATTTTTTGGACCATATTGTGGAATTTGACTTGTAAACTAGCACTATTTTCATGCTTAGATCTGTAAATTTTTTTTTAGTGTTAAACTCATCTAGTAAATGGGGGCAATTTTCCAAAATCTGTGTCTTGTTGCCTATTGTATGATAAAAGAATTGTAAAAATGGACATTAATTAGATTCCACAAAACATTTCCAGCTTATGGAAGTTAAAGAATTCTAACAAATTTGAGCGTAATGTTAATAATTTGTTACTTCAGCATTTTAATAAAACAAATTGCACACAATGAAAAAATAAGAAGACATTGTGGCATAGAATTGCCTGTATATGAAGGAAATTGCACGCATACAAAAGTGAACAAACTTGATATCCATCCTATCTAACGATGCCAGATAGCTTGATACATGGAAAAAATACAGAGGCTTCAAATAAACAATACAGTAAACTATTTAATGCGAACGTGTTTTGGTATTTCACCATCCTCGTGGGCACAAACGACTGAGTGGATGGATGACATGACATTGAATATACAGGGTGTTTCTGAATGATCTGTACAAACTTTCAGGATATGTTCCAGGGACCAAAATGAGCAGAAAATGTCATTTGAACTTAGGGCCAAAAACACTTCTTTCTAGAGTTAACTGCTTGAAGGTGTCCTGTAGTAGAAGAGAAGTTACGACAATTTAAAGCAGTATCAGAAGAAAATTGTGTTCTCTTGAAACATTCTTGGAGCACCAGTGTTGGTTGTTACCAGTGTGAATTGCCCAATTGTTGATAAACGCCTGGAATGGCTACAACATCACCGTCAAACATCTGGTATTTTCCAACAAGTTTGCCAATCCATGCAGTGATGTGCACAGGCTTCCTTGGAATCTAACAGAGGTCTTTTTTGAGCATTTGCTATAGTAGGTTTATTATCTTGTCATACCACAGAAATAAATATCACGATTTGCAACTTCTATAGGCTTTAATATTAACTTCATATATTGCAGGACACCTTCAAACCATTATAACTCTAGAAAGAAATGTTTTCAACTCCATGTTCATATGATATTTTGTTTGTATTAGTCCCTGCAACATATTCTCAAAGTTTGTAGAGACCATGCAGAAACCTGTATAGTACAAAAGAAATAAATTATCCACTAATCAGGACATGTATATATGTCTGATTGCTGGACGACATAAAACAAAGGAACAATGTCTATTAGCAAGAATAAGCAAACGAATTGACAACATGGAGACCAGTTTTATTGTAAGACTCCGGAAGTGATATTACATGTTCATCCTCATTCAGTTAAAACTGGGAAGTTTCAAATTGGAAGTTAATTGCATTTCAGTTGAAGATGTAACTTTTCAAGAACTTGTTTGAATCTGCATATTACCATGATGATAAACTTGGACTTGATGTTCCATACAATGGAGATAACGTTCACAGAGTCCTAGTTTCTCATGCATTACAAGTCAGATCACAAAATTGTTTAACTTATTTAAATCTTTAATAAATATCACATTACTTGATAATTAAAAAATACAGCTCTGCATTTTACATTTAAAGGTAAAAATTCTCAACAAGCAACTTTACATTAAAAAAATGGTAATAAAATAAAATGGGTTTAAGAGCCCTTCTAAGATATTTATCAAATTTACAATTTTTTTTCTCACTCGTTAAACAAAACAAAAAAATTCTAGTCATTCATAATAGGGAGGAGGGGGGGGGGGCAACAATGCTATATCTAAATAAATAAAAAAAATAAAAAATAAAAAAAAAAAAAATCTTAAATACATTTAATTACTAGTTTTTTTAATAATTTAATATTATTTTGGAACAGTAAAAAATAATGGATACGAAAAGATCAAGAGAAAGAAAAAGTCGAAGAACATGCAGATGATCAATTGAATCACGATAGGTAGCAATGGGATTAACAATGTGATCTTATTTGATCATCTCGGATTATAAAGCCTCAATTCTGAAAAGAAATTTGACGAAGTTCTTTTTTTTTTTTTTTTTTTTTTTTTTTAATATTGGAACTCTTCAGTTCCTTCATAACATTATACATAATTGTTAAAGATTTCTCATTCTTGTATTTTCTTTATATTCTCTTTTCATTGACTTTGAACTGTCATAACAGCTCAAACTCGTCGTCGGATGTATCAAATCGTCTATCTACCATCGTAAATTCTATAATGGGGAGAGAAAAAAAAATATAAAATTTGAATATTGTACTGAAATACAAAAAAAGTACTGCTTTCCAAATTAAAAAGTTACAGTGGGGTATATAAGAACAAACCTAATACCCCCATTCACCAATAATTCTAAATCATGATAGGAAAAATACTGCCAACAGAACATGAATAAGTGAAAGGTTATCATCATATTAGGTACGTGTGTAATTTTAAACGTTCTCATAACCTGATCAAATCCTTTCAAAAGTTCATGGTCAATCGACTCCCAGAATCTAATGCACACAAAAAAATGCTGCTTTGCTTATATTTTAAGAGTTAAATGATTTAATTGCATTTTGCCAGGCCATGAATAATTAGTATAGAAGAAAGCCTTCATTTGTTCAAGAAAGAAAAAAGTTGGATGGGAAAAGACTGGGTTGGCAGGACTATCAGTAAAGAGCCTATTGCTAAAACAGCCAGTATCATCATCAGGCAGCAAAAATTGTAACTTGATCATGATCAGAAAGAAGCCACCATCTGATTTGGTAATAAGGCTTGAACACGTTTAACTTGAATGTGTGTAGGAAGATCATAATCAAGAACCATAGTTAAACATAAGATAATACATAAACTGAAGAAACATCTTCAAACATATTGAAATGACAAACTGAAAAGGGAAGGAAAGATTCCGCGACCTGGATTCAAACCAGGGACCATGCCTATTGCTGGCACTGCTCTTACCAACTGAGCTACTGCGGATATGAACTGCTTTGTTGTTCAAACCTTATGTTTCTATCTCATTTCGTTGCAGAGTTATAACGTTTCAAAGAGTGTATACATCAATTTGGGACACCCTGTACATGTAGACCTTTTGGTCCCCTCTAACTCCTACCCCTGAAACTCCGACCCCAGTGAGCTATCTAAACCAAACTAAACAGGATGCACATGCCCATATGGAATTGTTCTGAATTTCAACCTTCGCCTCAAAAAATGCGGAAATTATGAAGGGGATAGACGGATGGACCTTATAAAACCAATAAGTAGCTCCATTCTTCCGCTACTTAATAATTAATATACAAGAAATTGTTCAATATAATAATGTTCTGTTTAGACTAAAATAACGTTGAAAGTCCAACAAATGTAATTCACCAAAATAAAAACGAAAAAAAAATTTCCAATCACCTGACCACTCACATTTAATATAAATAATATGTTAAAAATAGTTAAACATAAAATACAGGGTGGACGAAAAGGTACTCCCCTATTTAAAAATTATTTATTCCAAAAAGTTGTGAACTTAGATTCATGAAAATAACTTCATCGCATAGCCCAACTCAAGAAGTTTTTTTCCAGTTCGCCTTTTCTTGCCATCACCATCCGGGGAAGCTGGCATTGGTGATGGATCGAAAATGGAGACTCCCGCTGAGAAGGTGCAGTGTGTGCTATGGTGGAATGAATCAAAATCGCACATCATGGTGCAAAGAAATTATCTCCGTGTGTATGGACCAATCCCATGACCCCACGCTCGCCTGATGTGATGCCCCTTGACTTTTTCTTATGGGGTTACATAAAAGACAGAGTGTATTCAACTCTTGTCCACGATCTGGAAGAACTGTGTGAGAGAATCCGCGCTGCCATTGCAACAGTGCAAGCTGCAATGTTTGGGCGCATGTGGATGGAGAAGGAATACTGATTGGAGATCCTGCGCGTCACCAGGGGCGCCCACATCCAACTTGACGAAGTGCGAAAAAAACTTTTTGAGTCGCCCTATGCGGTGATGTTAATTTTATGATTGTAAGTTCATAACTTTCTGCAATAAATAATTTTTAAATAGGGGAGTACCTTTTCGTCCACCCTATACATTGCATATGCATGAATATGGCTTTTTATGGTAATTCAATATGTTGTTGTGAATTGTGCAAAACTGGATGGCAGGATATAGACCACCTTGTAGAGCAGAAAAATAATTAAAAATTTTTTTTTTTTTTTCAAAGTGTGCCAAAAATAGCAGATAACTTAATCTTGCAAACCATAACAAAGGTAGGGGAAAAACTGACAGGATCGCATATATTCATTTTATTGAATAAAACTGTTTGTTGTAGCATTCGTTCATTGCATAAGTGCTGTTCAAACAAAACAGATTATTGTATATGCTGTGCTCCCTGAATGCTTTATGCAGGTAGACAGGAAAATTGTGCCATGGCATTGTCCTGCTTCACGAGAATGCCAAATCTCAAACAGTGCTCATAACAATGAACATCCTTGAAAAAATATGAAGGAAGTGTGGTATGGAATTGCCTGTACAAGAAGGAGGGGGGGGGGGGGGAATTTCTTACCACAAATGACATCCAAGATATGAAACACTGGATATGTATTTTGAAAGTTATGCCAAGATTGAAACGCTTGCCATTGAGAATGAAGGCAGAGCCTTCAGAATACGTATCCAGTGTTTCATATCTCGAATGTTTTTGTGGTAAGAGGTTTTTCATTTCTAAACATTTCTGCAGGGAGATCCTTATCCACCCTTCATACAGTCTAAATATTTTCAACTTCAGACTGCTGAAAAAGGCTTTAAAGGGACTGCCTTTTACCTCTATTCAAGAAGTCATGCTGTAGTGCATGATTGGTTTCGGCTCCAGCCCACCAGCTTCTTGGAAGAAGGCATAGAGAAACTTATTGAAGGTTGGAGCTGTAGCCTTATCAACATGAGTGAATACATTAAGCACAACTATTTGATCATAACCAGAAGCCTGTTCTAAGTGTATTGCTAGTGCCAAACTACTCATATTCTTTCATTTCTACCTCTGTCTGTTTCATTTGGACAACCTTTATAGCATCGTTTGGGCTAGCATGCCTCTAGCATGTATTTGGTTTCAAGTAGAAATCACAATGGTTATAGAACGTACCAGTTGAACATGCTGTGTCTGACAAAGCTGACACAGTTTCTTCACTAGGCCAATGGGGAGGGCGATCCTTGCATAGCTCAAACAGCGGCTGCTTTTCTCTGTCTATCATTCTCTGTTCAAAACAATAAGTGACAGGAAAAAATATTCAAAATATTTTAAGTGAAAAGGCAATCTATATAAAATCCCAATGTTAAATGTTCACATAAATACTTAAGAGAAAGAAAATACATTCTGTGACCATAAAGTTCGGTGAAATAGTCTGGAATTGGCAGGCATGTGCCAGTATGATGAAGCACTTGTTACTATCCTTCAAAGTAATCTCCATTTAAGGTCAGCTTACAAGTCCGAGACAGACGGGGCACAGTCCTTCGGGGATTATGGTTAAGCTTAGCAGTCATGTGAAGTTGTACGTCCTTAATAGTGGATAAATCACCGACCTTTCAGAACTAATTTCAGTTTTGGGAATAAAAAATATTCTGTGGGAGACGAGTAGAGGGGTGAAGGAGAATCACAATGCTCTTCTTAGCTAGAAAACTACTGCACAGTTATACCCACATGGAACTGGCCATTATTATGGACCAAACACTAAAATCCCTGTTTGGTGTACTGGAGGTGTATGTGGTGCATCCGTTGCAGAACATGAATGTAGAAGTGACGTTTGGAGTACTTCCTTTGCATTTCCAATGTTTACATTTGTTGTGAGCAATTGCAAGCTTGCCATTTTGGGGAACATCGCCATGTTTCCCGTCCATCTTGAAAATATTTAAACCACTTATACATGCATTTCAACATGACTGCATCATCTTCATATATTTCATTTCCCCCAAGCTTGAAAGAGAAGTATATATTCCATTGCACACATTGCAATTGCCCAAAATAAAGGGCTCACAAGATAAACACATTAGTTACAACCATGCTTCCTAACAGTTTGTTCGAACAAGTGTTGCTCCCTACACACGCAAATTTTCATTCACAACACAATCATTCGCTGGAACGTTATGGTCACAGATTGATTCCTTAAAAAAAAAAGTACCCTTTGTATATGGTGGCATAAATCATCAAAGTCTCTCTCAGAATCACAGTAGAAACACTAAGATAAAACAAGAAACAGCTATTCAAAATATTTTAATTTTAAGTTTCTAAAAGATTTAGAAAATAATTAAGTTTCGAAAAGATTTACCACAGCAATGGAAGGGTCAAGCTCCAAAATATCCATTCGACTTGCATGTTTACAGTGAAAGGACTCAGCATCACAGATTCCTTTGCACTCAGGGTCACTGCAGAAGCAAGCAAATTGCTGGGTTGTGTGTGGATCTAGATACACAAGCTTATTCCCTATATATAGAAAGACAGCAACGTTATCATCTAGTTTTCTCAAATGCAATCAGTTCCATAAGCAATCTTAATGCAAAAACTTACCCATAAACCCTATAAAGTAAGAGGCATGATTGGGCTTGCCACCAATCATTCCTGCTGACTGCTTGAGAACAAAGCATGTCTGCATAAAGAATTTAAAATTTTAATCAAAAATAAAATTCTTTAAACCTTTAAAAATGAGGGAGGTAAATAAAAATAAAGACTATATACCTTCAGACCAGTAATATAAACTGGATTTAATTCAGTCAGCCCCAGCCGCAATGGAATTATAAGCAAAAGAGGCCTCCAGGTATTGGTGTGGGCTGCATGTGGAATACCATCTTCGGATACCAGACCATTCCTACTCGTTGTGCATTCTTTCTCTACAAGCACAAAATGCGCAGGCACTTAACTTATCATGCTGCTTGTCCTATTAAACAAAAACTTTAGAAAAAGAACTAACTCTGTTACTTACTAATATCATTGATTACAACGGTGTTATCCATGGCAACATGAATGACCACAGAGCTCCACTCGTCATATACGACTAATTTCCTTTAGAAAAAACACTTAATTTACTTACAAAGGAAGAAAAAAAAATACTAGAGTCCCCCTTTTCTCTCTTCAGCATTTCTGAAAGAGATCTTGAAATGCAACATTCTCCCTAGTCTAAATACTGGTTTCACAAATCAAAAAAACTTTATCTAA
>JAHWFO010060774.1:916644-996391 GCA_023313115.1 Rhysida immarginata
TTAGATAAAGTTTTTTTGATTTGTGAAACCAGTATTTAGACTAGGGAGAATGTTGCATTTCAAGATCTCTTTCAGAAATGCTAAAGAGAGAAAAGGGGGACTGTAGTATTTTTTTTTCTTCCTTTGTAAGTAAAAACAATTAGTTAATTTTAATAATCTATTTTTAAAAATTAAGTTTGGTTAGAAACTTGAGAATCCATTCAATTGTTGTCTGCTGCTACTTTCATTGCTTTCGTGTGAAGTGGATTCATGCTTATTGCAGAGTAGTGGGAAAAAAAGAAGTTCCATCAAGCACATTAATACACATAAACCACTTTAATTATGGCTTTAACAATAGAGTCTTTACACTGAGTGAGCATATTATTATGACCACCTGACATGTTTATGCAAATGCACGCACGGACGTCTCCACAATGTTGCTATCGGGCCGGACCAATATAAAAAGGGAAGCCGAGTGTGTCGTTGACAACAGTAGACATGTTTTATTCTTCAACTATGGGTAAACGATGCGATTTAACAGCCTTCGAACACGGGATGATTGTAGGTGCTCGGAGCTATGGAGCGAGTATCAGCGAAACAGCAGCATTCGTGGGGTGCTCGAGAGCAGCCGCCGTTAAAGTATTTAAAAACTGAACGGTTAGCCGGAAGACTGGGTCTAAACGTTCGTGTTGTGGCTGCCAGCGCATGGTTGATGATCGGACAGAACGGAGACTGTCACGACTGGTAAAGGACAACAGAAGGGCAACTGTGCATCAAATCACTGATGACCTTAATCAGGAGTCCTCCAAAACGGTCTCTGAATGCACTGTCTGCCGCACACTGCATTGCATGGGATACGGAAGCCGAAGATCTGTCCGCACACCTTTGCTGTCTGCAGCCAACAAGCGGAAACGACTCTAATTCGCTCAGGAGCACAAGGACTGGACTATCGAGCAGTGGAAACAAATCATGTGGTCTGACGAGTCACGATTCCAGTTACATCATGCAGATGGCCGCGTGAGAATCTGGCGGAAACAGCACGAAAGCATGGACCCCGCATGCATGAGTACAGCCCTTCAGGCTGGTGCGGGCAGTGTTATGGTCTGGGGAATGTTTTCCTGGCATGCGTTGGGTCCATTAATACGCGTTGAACAACGTCTGGATGGCACAGCATACCTCCGTATCGTTGCCGATCAAGTCCACCCTGTCATGTTGATGGCGTACCCCAATGGAGATGGCTACTTCCACAACTAGACAGTGCTATCCATCAGCCATGGTGTCAGATTCCTCCCACCACCTTCCAACATCCCGTGGAATCAATGCCATGAAGAATCACCGCAGTATTAAAGGCAAAAGGTGGCCCAACGACATACTGACAGGGTGGTCATAATAATATGCTCAGTCAGTGTATATGGCTGTGTGTGCTCAAATTTTTTTGTTTTCACGATTTATTTTGAAAGAAACAAAATTTTGCATTTTCTTATTTTGCAAGTATCAATAGTAACTTCAGATGAGTAACATATTTCAATTTGGTAGGAATGCGTTAGATACATGTTCGTGTGCTTCCTTTGTAAGTCAACAAATTCTCCCATCACGGTGCCGTTTATTCAATATAATGAAATAATAAAAACACTTGCTAAATAAATTTCTAACATTAAAGGTGAAAATAAAAGGACAAAATATACCTCAAAACTTGGGCAACTGTGTTTGGACCAAACCACTGTCCTACTGCTTTTCCTTCACATACACCCATTTGTGCTAATAAAAAGGCAAAAGAAAAAAAAGTACCATTTAAAAAAAGTTTACAAGGAAACAAATACCACCTCCATTATATTAGGATTTAGGATTTCTGGTTTATAACATGTCCCGTGTGAGCAAAGTTAGGTACAATTGGTTGCATTTTAAATAAATTTCTCAAATGCATAACTGCACAAAAATGAATGCACTAAAAAAAAAAAATAAATTTTAAACACCCAAATGATTTCTATCTATAAAGGATAATTTGAAAAGATTATCTTCAAAATCATTTGAATGAAGTACTGTTAACTATGTAAACCCTATTTTAAGAATAAGCTTATTTCATACAGAAATACCCAATACGAGGGTTGTTCAAGAATTTTTGCCTCCTAGTCCGTAAGTTTTTTATTTGCTAACTGATTTTCAAAATTCTTTTTGTATCTGATACTTACATTTGTCATCTATGTAATGTGCTATTCACTTTTCGACATAGTTCCCATCCCTTTCCACACATTGCGCCAACGCGGGACTAGTTGGGTGAACCCGTCGGAGAGGAATTCCGGAGTTGTCGTCGACGAATTCCAGGGTTGTCGTCGACACGAGAACTGAATGGCATCTTTCACCTCGTCATCAGAATGCAACTCATGTCCCTTAAGTGCTCTTTCTTCTTTGGGAAGTGGTGAAAGTCACAAGGTGCAAAGTTTGAACTGAAGTCTTTCATCTTTAAACTGTAGGCGCTACAATGTCTCTGGTGTGCAGTGATTGTATGCAGGTGGACGTTATCATGCTGCAGAAGACGTTATCATGACGTTATCATGTACGTATCAGATACAAAAAGAATTTTGAAAATCAGTTAACAAATAAAAAAGTTACGGACTAGGAGGCAAAAATTCTTGAACAATCCTCGTATGTGTGATGTAACTGAGAAATTTACTTAAACCACAATCTATTTTGGGATAACATTTATAATAATTTCAGGGTAATATATTATGATAATTTAAAAATAGAAAAAAATATTCTCCTCCTACCAATTTGATGAATGGAATAGGCAGCAGTTTTCTTATCTTCAAATAATTTCAAAATTCTATGATGAGTTGAATTATACATTGATGGATTCCATAACCAATCTGAAAATAAAAGAACACCTTTATATAATGATAAAAGTTAAACAGACTGTTGAATTGAAAAAAAACTGAAAAGAACAGAAAACCATCTGAGACTGAGACTGCACTTTCATATACGATTATTCAAAAAATGGAGTAATTTCAAATACTACAATTAAGTTACTTCAAATACTTTCCAAAGATAAACACCAATCCAGATTGCAGAAATATACCCGAAAATTAAGAAAGGAAGTGACACAAAAACAATACTAGAGGGATTATTAAGAAGTGACTGGGCATAGATGAAGAAATTTCAAAATGCATTGGCTATTAAAATTATTCCCTCAAATACTGATTGTGTCTCTTTTCCTTTCTTAATTATTAATGGACAATGAAAGACCCAATGGTGTATCTTTACAATTCACTACAGTTTATATAAGTTATCTTTTTAATCATACAAGGAGTGTTCAAAAAGTAATGGACTACAATTTATTTCTCTGAACCTATAACTTCGCAACTCGGGCGTCACATTGCTATCACCATTGCTAGTACCATTCTCGATCCCACTCATGCAATCACTTTTTCACACCGCAGTTAACATCATCATCGGACTCGAATTGAATCCCATGAAGTGCATTTTTTAAAGAGCCAAATATGAGAAAGTGCAACAAGCGCCAAGTCGGGACTATAAGTGGATAAGGCCACACGGTGATTTTGTAACGTGCATCACTGGCATCTGCCATTTTTAACATTCGCTATCATGCTTCCACTTCGTGGCGGAGCTTGCACTTCACACCAAAGAGGCAGAATTTAAATTAGCACTGTTCATGTCGTAGAAATAAACTGTGGTGCATTACTTTTTTGAACACCCCTTAATACATAATTTTAAGTGTTTTATTTCATTAATTTAGTTTTATTATTTTATTTCAATGTTTATTTTATTGATTTATTTTTATATTATTGAAATGGCACAGATTTTAGCACAAACTTAGAAAATGTTTAATTTAACTATTTCCTCTTTTTTTTTTTTTTTTCTTTCTTTCTTTGGATAGACGATACCACAAACCTGAGAAAAAAAGGAAATGCGTAAAATAAAAATTGAGTAAAATTGGTTTGCCGATAGCATAAGATCTCAGGTGTGGTGAGCTTACTTGTGGCAAAAATTTCTTGTATTCAGGAAAATTGGGACTTGCAGGGTATATAATTTTTTGTCAATCAATAAAATTTGTCCATTGCAAAGCCATATATGCACAATAATAAAAACAACCACTGACTGCCTTTGGTACTGTTTCAAAAAACAATGCTGAATATCTACCTACTCAAGGGCTATTTACCTCTTCCTAGATGTCTACACATCAAGGCCTGCCCAAGGACCATTTGCCCGCACCGCAACATGCATCCCCATCCATTGTCTGCATTTGGACCGGTCCCACCTGTAATTAATTCATAAAATAAAGTTAAATTTTTACTTAAAGTTAAAATTTCTCAAAATATACCAGCGTAGTTCAAAAGACCTGTCCAGACTTTTAAAAGGGAGCTTTCCACAAGTATGTCCTTACTTACATTAATATTGGTTTTCGTTACCCAAAGAAATCTGAACAGAATATTCACTTTAAAAAAGAAAAGAAAAAAAAAATAAAAACAAAATACAAACATTCATCACTTGCTTGAATCTCAAGCTGCAAGAATGGCTTCACCAGAATGCCGAAGTTTTTTTCCAGAAGAACTTCCCACCCTGTTTTCTCAATTTTCCTTTAGTGCAACAAGAACTATCGTACTGTATGATGCTCTTCTTTCCAGAGCATTTATAGCACAGTGCATAATGGCAGCCATTATTGCTTGCCCGATTCAAGAAATTCAACCAAACTGCAGGTGGAATTCAGTGTAAGTATTTCACAGGGATTGCTATGAAGCTGATCTTGGATGCTCCTGTTTCCTTCTTGAAAATTTTTCAGCCATACGAATGTTGTGGTGAAATATTTGCGAAGTGAAGCACTTATTAGAGAGCAGCCACCACATTTCATAAAAGGACTTCAAATTACTATGGCAAGTCAACAAAACATATTCACTGAGTGCGTGTGAAACCCTTGAAATGAAGAAACATCCGGAATTAGTAATGAACGAAACCCATGGCCCTCTCAGAGAATCCAAACTATCTCAATTTATTAAAAAAAAAAACTCTAGATAACATGAATTTTTTTTCCATGTTTGGTTTGTTTCTGTTATTTTAATCAACTTCACTATTAGTAGTTGCATCTTTGTCTATTTTGCTGAATACGGGAATAATAAGGAGTCTTGGAATAGCAAAATGGTAGCATTTTAATAAAGAAAGCTACGCATTTTGTTATTCCTAAACTTCATTATAAGGCCTCTGTCCTCTGATTAGTCATTTTCATTTTATTATATAATGTCAGAGCCATTCAGCCTTTTCTTCTGACTGGTCTCTTTCCTATCTCTTGATCGAATTGTTGTTTTACTCTCAATTTGTGATTGGGCCTTTTCTGTACATTATTTTCATTTTGCTTTAAATTTCCCAATATTATGTTGCCACCTTGTATTTGCAGAAGGTGACCGAAGCGCATATGCAACCAATAAAACTGTTATGAACCACAGGTCCCCTTTTCATTTCAAAAATATTGTTGCTCATTAACTTCAGTATGACCCATGACAGGACTGAAACTCGCAGCCACATAGACTTAAAAACTTGAAAACCTATGACCCCAACTCTCTTGGCCACCCAGCTGGTTAAATCATTTCAGGAATGCTCTACTTTAAGATAGGCAATCTTGTGCTTCATGTTTTTTTTATCTACAATTTTTTATTTCCTTGTACGAAGTAAAGGAATTATTGTGATCGCGAAAATTTTCTGTTTTCAGATTTCAATGAAAATATCCATTTTGACCATCCCTGAATCCATCTCGACTAGTTTCGGCGTGATATCTGTATGTATGTACGTGTGTATCTCGCATAACTCAAAAACAATTAGCCATAGAATGTTGAAATTTTGTATTTAGGACTGTTGTAACATCTAGTTGAGCACCTCCCGTTTTGATTGCACCTCCACAACAGATTTTCCTACATGTCTATGGAGTTTTGTTTGCGTGGAGCAGTTTGTGATGTCAGAGTTTAATTGTTTCTTCTAAGAGGGGGGGCTGTTTCGTTTTGCTCATGCACATTTTTGGCAAACGTTCATGATTTTCACCGAAAGTCACCCAAATGGGTGAATTTACAGTTTCGTGCACACTTTTGGCAAACTTTCATGATTTTCACTGAAAGTCCCCCAAATGGGTGGATTTACAGTTTCGTGCACTGGCCATAAAAAAAGAACTACTGGACCAAAAGCTATAATACTTGGTAATATTATACAAGAGGGCATGGGAAATTCATACCCACCAAAAATAAATTAGTTCAAATGGTCACCACCAGCACGGAATGGCGCTCTATGCAATATTCGTATACGAAATTAGACACGAAGACACAAGTTAACAAATCTGTAATCATTGCTAAAATTAGTTACATGTTCAATGTGGCCTCCACCATTTACTGAAAGCAGGTTACACCGGATTACTGTGTCTAATTGACAACAGAAGGCCGCCCATTCCGTGCTTTGTGATGAACATTGGTTCGTCCATCATTGAACTATCTAACCCATTTTCTCACTATTCCATCAGTCATTACATTTTCCCTATAAATCTCTACAAGCTGACGATGAATTTCAGGTGGTCAAGGCAAAGAAGAAAGCCTATTTGCTATAGCTTGCAAATAAGTCACCTTTGAGTAGCAAAAAGGAGCAGCAAAGAGAGTATCAATAGCTAAAGCCAAGGCCTGGGAGAAGTGTAATTTAATAGGCGTACAAGGAGTCACATAAGTGCCCACAACAGATTTTTTTCCATTTATGACAGACATTATCTCCCAATCTCCTACCCTTCTGAATATGGCTTTGTCAAGAACCCAAATGCCCAGATCTACAATCTGTAACCATTTGATGAATGATCCTCTCCTGCATGCAGCATATGAAATGAACACAACTTTGTATATGTAGGAAACAACACGTTTGAAAAAAGACTTTAAGTGGTGCAGTTGTACTGACTTGTTATCTACTGATCATCTCTTTTTTTGGAAAAACATAGTCTATGCAGTAGAATTTCAATGAATGGATCAGCAGTCAAATATGTTCTTCAACCACTTTCAGCAATATTCACTTCGGTGTAAAAGCAAAGCAGCTGGAGGAACTACTCTGAATGCCACTACTATGTTTACGATTTACAACGTATCAGTCAAGTATACTCCTGGTGTTACTCCGTAATAATGCCTGGGCCCATACAGCGGTTTCCAACCAAGACTCTCCCTCACCCACTCCCTACTTACCATGTGACAGCTGAGCTTAACTATATCCGGAAAGAAGACTATGCCTGCTCTGTCCAGGACCTGTATAATTGCGACAGAAGTGTGAGACCTCTAACGGAGATTACTTTGACAGGCAGTAACAAAAATTTTGCCGTATGTGTACATTCTGACCGGTGGCCGAGAGTGTTATGGAGTAGGTCCTCATCATGAAGTTACGGATTTGATCCTGTTGTGGCATTGATGTGTGTGTTTGTTGTATGTACAATGCGATAGATAGATGATGGTTGTAAGCAACTATTATATCAAGGCGCTTTGAAATCTCTGCTAGATAGGATTTAAGGGCGAATATAAAGAAGGCGTTTAATGAAATACGGTACCTATATGTGGGAAATTTTTCCTATACGTGAACCATAGCCTAGAGCAGACGTCTCGCCGTAGTGAATCGAGATCTGAACAAAGAACAGGCATAAGGAAATTTACTATCAATTAAATACTACGTAATTACAAAGATAAAGAATCAGCGAATTTTACCCGTCTCCTTACCTGTCCGCGTTGAATATTTCTTCCCCAGGATCCACACAGGCTCATCGCAAACGGGGAAATCCTCATTCTCTAGGCCCGTTGCTTCGTACGTCATACAAGCTTCAAACATTATTGCACACGGTTTGGTGATTTGAACGTTGTTTATGACGGAAGAAGAATTATCGCAATAAGTGGACTGTCAACGCTTAATGTTGACATCATTGGTCAACCATCATAACAAAACGGCTTTAAACACGATCGCTTCATCTAAATCTCGCTCCGAACGATTTCCTTTGGATTATAACGAAAATTTGTTATTAATTCAGAAAAATCTTTTTGAAGTTTTTCCCTTCAAGTATTACTTCGTCGTTAACTGAACCCATTATCAACCTGTTTCTCCTAAAAGGTCATCCATCTTAATTCCGCTCCGGGTTTCTACTCAGGCGCTCGAAGATTAGTCAGACTTTGAGTAGGAGGATGTTGTATGCTGATTTCTGGCTGGATAAATTAAACGAATAAAAGATGATGTAAAATATTTAACAAATAATTTAAGTTACAAAAGATTTAGAATATTTTTTGTTTTGTTTTGTTCAACAGATAATAATAAAGGCGCGGCTTTAGTGATTAATAAAACCTGTGAAGCTACAATTACGAATGTGGATGATGAAGAATCAAGATTCGAGACTAAATAAAATTAAATCATATAAAATAATGATTTCTACGTGAATAAACTCTCTAGTTTTAGTATTGAATACAATTTTAATTTAACTTTGTATTGAAATATTAATTCACTTTCGTTTTTTTGGGCGATTCACTTGTAGTTTTTCTTACTACCATGCCTTCCGCTCTTATCGGTGGCTACGGCAGTATAATGAGCATGATTAAGTACAGAATCAGCTGTTTACTTAACAGCTGATTAAACAACTGAAGATGCATACTGAGAATGATCTCTATATTACACACTTATTTGTCTTTAAAAGAAAAAAGGTTGAAAAAATTCAGATAAATGATAGATAAGTTGCGTTAGTATCCCGTCACTAAGTACAGGCAAATTTAAGTGATTATTACGTGTAATGAAAAGACATAGGATTAAGAAATTATTTCATCAAAGACAGTGCGCCAGACATTTCATAAATCATCTGCCATGGTAACAATATTAAAGGTTATGAAGAAATAAATTCCGCTGCATATCCCTCTTTATTACCGAAATGATCGCTTATATTCTCCTGTACTTCCGGTAAAGGGACACTCATAACCCGTTCTTTTTCCGGTATATGTGTATTTTAGCTTAGCCCACAAGAAGTAAGATAGCCTGCCCACTTTTCCTTCTCGCATTGTTTTCGTGTCCACTCTCTTCTATTGTTACAGACAGTGGAGCAAAAGCAGTGCCTCTATAGGGAAAACCAGGAAATCACAAAAATAATTTAAATAGTTTCAGTTTCAGTTGCTCATCCCATTGACCAGTAAAGTGCGGACCAGTCAGAATAAATGCTTTTAATATTTTACTTTTACGTCGTGCCTCCATAACGTATATTTGTATCTGCCGTGACCCACGTAAGATACGGAAGATGCCGTTACGCATCTTGATGGCTAACAACCATAAAATAGGAACCTGAAAATGGGAGCCAGATTGCCCAATCAAGCAGGATGAATCAGCATCATGTCAGCTGCCTCTTGGAATAGCTTTAGTTTGGATTCGGCATAGATTTAGTTTGCTTTAGTATTAAGAATAAACAGGGGTAAAAAAAAAAAAAAAATATTTGGTGCATACCCAATTACAAGAATGATGAGGAAAAGGGATGTACAAAACGTTTTTTGATGATGTGTGAAAATACGGAAATAAATTTTTCAATCACGTGTGAATGTCAGGTACAAAATGCTCAAGCAATGCCTGTTTTCAAAAATACTTGTATCATGGGAAATCAAGACTCGGGGGTCTTGTGAAGCTGCACCGTTAGCACTGTCTTTGGGCGTGACCACCGAGAAACAAGGGCTGAGCGCGGAAACGTCATACATTGTTAATCATCATTAGAAGGGTATTGTTATTCGTATTTCAACCAATAATAAGTCTTAAATTAGCCCTTCTAAGGATGATGTAACAATGTATGACGTTTCCGCACTCTGGCCTTGTCCCTCGGTGGTCACGCTTTGGGCTACCCCAGATAACAACGAACAAAGGGTGGGGGGAGCAGAGATGGGTAGTTTTCTTCTAGACTTCCTGGCCTCCTAAAACCAATGAGTTGCCTCATCCATGTATCATGTCTAATTTACTTACGGAAAATAAAGATAAACTAGGTTCATTCAAGTTATAACACTTCTGATTTTTTTTCCTCACAAACTAATAACACGAAAATCGTGAAACTTGTGTCACTTCTCGACGTAATCTCCCTGCAGCTGTACACATTTTTCAGAACAGCAATGCCATGATTCCATGGCTTCTGCAAACCCTTCTTTAGGAGTCTGTTTTGACCACTGGAAAATCGCTGATGCAATAGCATTGCGGCTAGTGAATATGTGACCACGGAGAGTGTCTTTCATCATTGGAAACGGCCAAAAGCTGCTATGATCCAGATCAAGCGAGTAGGGAGCATGAGAAATCACTTTAAATTTGTTGTCACAAAGAAACTGCAGCATTGCATTTTCAGGTCTTCATGCAGGATTATGTGCACAGATCCCACGGAAATGCCAAATTTGGAGGCGATGTGTTCCACACTCATTCGGTGATCCTCTAAAACTACTTTCTCCACTCGCTCGATCATGTTGTCAGACCGCTTGGTGCAAGGCCGAGATTGTTTTGGTTTGTTGTCAGACGGAGTTTTGCCTTCTTTGAACTGTCGCATCCACGAATACACATTAGATGCATCCTAACACCTTCACTAATGTTTCACTCAATTGGTGATGAATTTCAATCAGTGTCACACTCTGCAAATGGAGAAAACGAATAATTACATGCTGTTCTTGTACTGAAAATGTCGCAATTTTAAGTATCAAAAACAGTTTTAACTCGCACCGCTGCCGCTAAAGTTCAATTTGCTGCACAGTGTTGCCATTTCTGTCACACATTCACAACGAATGCGCCTTTATTTTAAAACAAACCACGTTTCCATGTGTTACCAGTCCTGAGGAAAAAAATCTGAGGCATTATAACTTGAATGCACCTCATAGTTATGCCGTGATGACTAATCTAATTATATCTTGAGGTTGCTGACAACAAGTCGATAGTGTATAAGGGCCTTAAAGACCTTTTCTTTTTGTCTGGAGGTAGCCTATATAATATAGATACTTGATTGCTATGAAAGAGGTTTATCATATGAATTCTTTGGTTGTTGTATAATGGCCAGGCAAAAAAGGATGTCTTTGTCTTGATCTAAGGTTGCCAAATCATGTAATATAATTTATACAGGTATAGCACTGATTATCCAGTATCCCTAGCTCCACAACCATGTTGGATTAATTGTTTTGCCAAACTACCAGTTGTTACCTTCATCCATATGCTCCAACCCACTATTCATACACTTAACGTTTTTTGGGCATGCCCAATGTGTAGTCCATTTGCATCAGTTTGTGTCATCTTTCCACATGTCTAGAGCAAACATCCATGCCCATATGTCTCTAAAGCATTTTTATATCTCGGTATAAAGAAACATTGAATGTAAAGGTGGTGGGCAGATATGAGCCATTTTCTGCTTATTGCATGTTCAAAGAAAAAAATAATTGCATCTTAAAGGGTGAATATACATGCTTTGTGTTGGTCTTAGATTATTAATTATGGCCTTTTTTGTCTTACTATAATTGTAATAAAACTGGAGAGCCAGTCTTTGAAAATAAGAACAAAGGCTCTCTAGTATTTCAAATCTCATGCATTTATATGGTTTAAGGTTTCCCAAATTAGAATTCCTCATTTTATTATTTACATTAGTCTTGTTTATTATTTTATCAGTGAGATGCCTGTCCATGGGCCATTCTAAATTTCTCTGGATTAAAATGCCAGGCTACCCATTATTGTTCCTATATAGTTAGACTGCAGTGGAAACCACCACCTTTATATTAATGAAAGGGAGTTTTTCTTTCCCATACAGTCAATTCTGCAAGATAGTTTTTTCTTATTTTATTAGCCATTAAGACTAACTCAGTGCACCATAATTGCTTTAACACTATAAAGCATCTACAGTATTTATTTTGAATCAAAACTGAAGTTTATAGATATTCAGCAATTATTGGTTTGGAAATGTTCCTGTTTGAATTTCTCATTCATCAATGAGGGATCGAAATACACTGCTGCCCCTGTATTTTGCGATATTGGTAAAGTCGTGATCAGTGGCACCATCTGTCACTGTACAAATAACTCATTGTATCGTGACTCGGCTGTGAAATCTTTGCTCCCAAGTTCTGCGACATAGAAGGGTAGCAATGTATCTATTATTATCATCAAAATGCCAATTTCTACAAATGTTTATCTGTGATGGTTGGGGTATTGAATCACAGAATGACATCCAAGATAGCACACAGAGAAAATTATATTTTATAAATTCTTCAATTATTGTCTTTTTGCATCATTGTCATGTGACCATTTCTTGTTCCATTTTGAGAAGGATATAGTAACATCAGGAAAAGACAACTGTTTGGTAGCATAGCACTCAACAGTATATCCTTCTGCCAGTCAAGTCACCATCCTGCTTTCCGAACCTCGATAATGAATATTCTCGATCAGACTATTTTTAATTTCGTCAGATTATTTTTCTATCTAAGAATTTCTGTACGTCATGGAAAAAATTAATGAATTACAAATGTAAATAATTATAACGAAAAAGCATAAACTCGTTTAATTTCCTTATCCACAATGTGTTTTTGATGAAAGCTTGTGGAGGTAATTTCTTCTCGCAGACGAAGTACAGCCACTTCACTTGTGACGTCTCTTCTCAAAGTGGTACAAAATATAGTTGGCAGGGCATTCTTTACATATCCCAAATTGTTTTAGACACTCTTCAACAGCATGTCATTTTCATCTGTATCATCTCTCTTGTTTTGTTGGGATTTTGTGGGAGCAAAAATCATGAAGGACAATCTTCTGATAAGGAGACAACATAATTTATTGCTTCCTTAAACCACATTATAGAAAGCTAAACAGAAGAAAAAATTCATATCCATTCTTTCAACAGAAAACCTAAATTTGGAATTGGAACTATAAAAGCCAGGGCAACCTGAAAAACGAGGTTACCTACACAAAAATTCGGGACTATATGAAATTAGTTGAGACACTTGTGACAAGGTCTACTGCTGGAAATCAAAAAGATATTCACTCTAGATGGAAAGACCAGTGAGCTCATCTTAAATACAGTCACTCTGATAGTCGGCATTCCCAGACATTTCATTGACTTCATACACAAAAACTCAAAGTTTCTGGTTTTAACTTAGACATTGAAAACTTGGAGGCATATCACAGTTGGATGTTCAATTGGATGGCAAAGAATTAATGATAATTTCTTGCTGGCAAATGTCTTCCATGCATTCTAAAATCCGATTTGTGATATAATATGCTAGACTATGCCATAACTTTGTGGTCCATTGCTTCTCCATCACAAAAATACAAATGGCTTATAATGCTCTTCTGGGTGACTTGTGACCTTCTCCTAAGACTTCTTGGAAGAAGTTGAAGACTCGATAACTAATTTCATCCTGATCGACCTGCTTACGTCACATGTCAAAAGCACACCAGTGATTGGTGTACCAAACACAGACCAGTCTATAAATTCTATACACCATCAGATTCTTTGCCAAGTGATGGATGGATGTAGTGTGCCCAAAATGTATACATCTAAGGTTCACTAAGTTAGTTGTGGCAAAAGAAGCATTTTGTTTATAAAACTGACAAATCATATAAAATCAAGTTTAAGAAAAGAAAAGATCATCATGTGTATAGAAATGCAAGTTCAACAAAAAACACATGTGGATGTTGTTTGGTCCTATTTTATTATGAAAATGATTTTGACAAAACGCAATCTAATAAAAAATTTGTTTATTTTTTGTTTGTTTTTTTTTTCTGTCACTTTTATATAAAATCTTTGCATATAAAGAACTACACTTTCGGCACTTGAAATCGGGACCATTTATGCTAAACTTTTTAAATTACTGTTCTCTTATAAGTGCAGATGCAAAATTAAATTAATTTTCAAGGTACATAAATAGAATAAAAATTGGGCTTCCCTCACAACTGGGATTCACTTCATTAGAAAAAGTTGATTAAAAAAAATACTTTTTACATGGCAAAACCATTTTATGTAAATAAAAAAATTGAAAAAAAAAAATTACTTTGCCATCATTTAAAGAATTTTAAAATTTATGTATAAGAAGATATATAAATAATAAAAAAACTAATTACAAAGTCTAAGGAACATAAAAAAATGTCTCCTCATTTTCAAATATAAAATAATTTAAAAGTCGCCTTTCCTTGAAACCAAGTCAATCATGATTTCTTCAATAATGTTTCCCCTTTTTCTCAAACTGATTAAAAAAAAAAAAAAAAAAATACAAAACATGAACAAACTATAGGTTAAATTAATAATTTTTTAAATAAACATATTTGCTATTAAAAAAAGGTGCCGATGTGAAATATCTTTTGTGATTATATTAATCCAAATTCAGACGATACTATTTATACAATTTCTTCGGTGCCGAGTAATCAGCTTCTCATGATGCAAAATTCCTGGTTTGGTTTTCATAAAAACTAGAAATGACGACTTTATTTGTTCTTTGGATTTCACAATTATTTTTATTTTTAGTGTTTCCTGAAGTCTTTTGTCTACTTAAATTGTTTTATTTTCCGCCCACTTTATATCTCGTCATAAAGCCAGCAATAGACTGTTCATCATCTCAATGCAAGAGAAAAAAAAAAGAGAAGAAAGAGACGAGGAAATTAGCAGCACTCATTTTTGATTGGAAAAAAAAGCCTTTCTGTTTTTTAAATTATCTTGGAAGAAACACTTTTTTTCAGTGACTTTTTGCCGCCTCCTTTGCAGCCACTATAAGAGGATGCAAACTCGCCAATGGACGAGCAAGCTTCAGGAAAGGATGCTAGAAATCACAAAAAGAAAAAACAAATGGATAAGGGTGTATGAAATAATTATATTGTAATATGTTCAGCCAGAGTTGGACTGGGCATCATGGCCTGGCATTGATATCGTTTAATCATGACAAGCATGGAATTATGAGGTTTTTTTCATTATCCATATGGGCATCAGTCAGCATTCTATGTTGTTTTTTTTTTTATTTATTTTTTTTTTTAAAGTGCACTAACATTAATTTTACTCCTAAATAAAAAGCAAATACAGTAATAAGTAAAATTATGTTATAAAATTCTCTATATATTAATGTAAACCCACTCCAACTCTTGCTGGGCAAATTATAAAATTGTTAAACAATATAAACTCTTTCACAAATACAAATAAGCCTGGACTCAAACCAAAGACCATGCCTTAGTTGGTAAGAATGGTGTCAGCATGATTCCTGATTCGATTTTTCCTTCCCTTTTCCATTTGTATTCGTGAGTTTGAAGAGTTTCTTCAGTTATATTATCTTGACATTGAAATAAACTCATTGACAAAAAATTCGATGTCCCAAGAAATAAAAATATGCAATTGATACAAAAGTTAATATATGGAATCAGCGCTGGATCTATACATAAGCAAACTAAGCACGTGCTTAGGGCCCCGTTAGACTACGCATGTGAATAGAAACCCCCGAATCCTCAGAAAAACAGGATTTATACTGAGGAAGATGTGCAGTGCTTAGGGCCCCTAAAGGTACTAATCCGGCCTTGTATGGAATGCATATGTACAGTGGAAGACATGATTAGATCTTCAGATTAATTAGACATATAGCATTATACAAAGTCAGCAAGTCTGTATGGCATTGGTCCACCTCTGACCTAGGTACAAGCTACTGCTTGTTGCATGTTGCCGGATGGTGTCCTGAAGGATATCTTACCAATGTCTTTAAACTGGCAAGCTAACAGTTTTTATTCTGGGTTGTTCACAGGTTAGGTTAGGTGCCCTATCACATCCAAAATACTCAATATCTGAGAGATCTGGCAACCTGGCCTATCAAGGTAGATTACAAGCAGAGACAATTAATGAAGAGGCATGCCACTCAAATACATACACAGTACGTACATTTCACTTCTTGATTGTAGATTGTCAAGTAGCCAGGCATTATCTTGTTGAAAAACAAGGCCCAAGGCCACCAAAGACATGGCAGCACAATGGGTCATAGAATGTACTTAATATACCGATGTGCTGTGAGGATGGCATGCAAGACTGCCAATGGAGTCTGGCTATCAAATGAAATGGCATCCCATTTTTTGTTACCATTCGATAGGAAATAGAATGACCTATACGTCATATGTTAACTAGCATCCACGTTAAGATCAGCAAATTAACTTTATAAAATGTATGTCCCTCTATTTATTGTTCCATCACCTCTTATCTCTATTTTTGTACACTCAGTATGCATCAATTCAATAACTTTATATCTGAATGTTGTATTTGCATCTACTTGTTACATATTTCAAACTATTGGTCATTTTGAAAAACGTTGAAACATGGCTTTAATTTTTATGAGCAATATTTTCAGAATGATATTTTTATCAACTATTAGAAAAGTAAGAGAAAAATTCTTTGATCATTACAGTAAAAATTCGCTTCAAACTTTTATACAACCAGGCCATCTACGGTATTAACAAACCAGAAATACTTACTTTAAGAGTATCGAACAGGTAAAATATACACAATTTAATTTGAACCAATTAAAAATTTGGCACCCTTGCTTAAGCTTACCTTTAGTAGATCTAATGCCGACCCCCTTTTGTCGACATCGACTTCTAAACACCTATCCAAAAAATCCTGAAATACAGGAGATAGTTTATCCTTCTCTTTAATTTCAGGTTTTCCATTGGTTGCTATCAAATACAAGGCCTGTAAAGATAAAATTCATTTTAAAAGCAGTATAAAATGCCTTCCCTTTTTCCAAATGTCAGTTTTCTTTTCTGATTTACCCTGAGAGGATTTTCATTTAAATATGGTGGCTCTCCTTCAATCATTTCAATTGCCATTATGCCTAAACTCCAAATATCAACCTTTGGCCCATACTGTTTTCGGGTCACAACTTCTGGAGCCATCCAGTAAGGGGTACCAACCATGGTTGTCCGCTTGCTCTGCTCGGGGGAGATTTGAGCGCAGAAGCCAAAGTCAGCTGTTTGGATGATAAAATAGCAAGTTACAATCAACAAAATCAAATATAATAAGGAACAGGAACCATCTACAAGGGGTAATCACCTGAAGGAAGAATACCATAGATATGAGTGTAAAGTGAGGTGTATCAGTTTTAAAAAATATGAGTGGTCATGCAAAAAGGAACCTGAAGTAATTGGCAAAGTGTTTTTTTTCTTCTTGTGATTAACAATCATTGGACATTCAACTTTATTTTAGTCTAAATGGAGCATTATTATAATGAACAATTTTTTTTTTATGTTACTTATTTTTCTCATGCATCTCAGTTTCAATTGACTCCTATACAGTGCACTTAATGAATTAATGTTTTTGTTTGCATGGACTTATGGTGTGCCCCTCAGAGTAAGGAAGGTAAGTAAGGCTAGAGCGCTCATGGCCGTAGGAAACCGGAAGTTACAAAGCAGCCATCTTGCCACTGGCAAAAAGAAGTATTGGACTCATAGGAGCGAGCAGAAATGGGAAAAATTTGTAAAATTATCGGAATAAACAACTAAAATTGGTTAACTGGACCTAAAATAAGGTACAAATTGGCTAAACAATTTTGTTCCAGCATCAATGAGACTTTTTATTTGTGCCCTTTTTCAGGTTTGTATACGTGTGAGGTTGTAAATATTGTATATACTTTCTTATTGTATATATAATGTACTTATTGTAGGTGTGAAAAACGTGTACATGCATTATAACAAATGTAATATTTTGTATAATGTTATTCTTTGCATTTTTTTATTGCTGCTAACTGCAATAAACTATTCAATTGTGTAAAGAACTTTGAGTGGAAAATTCTCTATCTGCTACTTAAAATCGTACTTTATATCACTTATATACTGCTAGAATTGATTAGCTGATCAATCCAATTGTTAGACATAACTTAAACTTGATAGTTTTTTTTTTTTTTAGAAGGATAATTATTTAACTAAGAGTAACAGTTGTCAGACCTATAATGCCACAGTATTTAATATGTTATGCATATCTAAATTTAGTACAAGTTCTCCAGGTGAATAAATAACTGAAGTAGCTTGATGCTTAAAAAACTCAATGCAGGTAATGCAGCCTTACTAAGCTTTTGCCAGTGGCAAGATAGCTAAATGGTGGCACCATCCTTAAATAGGTCATGAGCGCCCATAGGTTATAGCTATTCCTGTGCTCATGCAACACCATCTAGACCAGATCTAGACAGAAGGCCTGATAACGGAAACGTCATACATTGTTACACAATCATTAGTCGACCAAATTTAGGGGTTCTTATTTGTAGAAATAGGATTAACAATGGTCGACTAATGATGATGTAACAATGTATGATGGTTCCGTTACCAGGCCTTATGTCTAGGTGGTATTGGCTCATGTCACTGCCAGAGCTGATACCATGATTGTACAAGTCTTCATATTTTGAACATCTTTTTCTAAGGATCTATTATTTTTCCCTTCAGGTCCCTTTATGCATTATCACTCGCATATAAACTAGATAATTCGAGACTTTTCCATGCAATACATCACTGTTGGAGGTTACTTTTGTTTTTGTAGAAGTGTCCCCCCTCTTTTGAAATGCATTTATCGTAGTTTTGGAATTGTCTTTTATGCAGGAGTTTATGGAAGAAGTATAATCACTTAGTGCCAGGTAAAAAGAATGCTTGGTAGATATGGCAAAATTAATATTCCAGTTTATCCTTGGTCTGTTGTTTAGTTTCTGGATTGTATTAGTGCCTCCAGCACTAAGCTAGTATGATCAGCTTGTCCAAAAAGTTGTCCAAAAGATGCAACATCTTTGCCGACGACTCCTTTTGAGTCTCTTTTGGGGTTGGTGTGAGCAAATCTGGGAGAAACTGCTCTCATGTGAAGTCAATGACTAACACTAGAAGTGTCAATGCCATGTTGATACTCTATCAAATGATGGGAATTTTGACAAGCTCAGCATGAATACTCTTGGCACTTTTCCCCTTCAAATGCAAGAATCGAATAACAGCATCCAATTCTTCTTTTTTCCACTGTCAGTGCTGTTACATCAGTTCATTTCACTATAGCACTGAGATGTTGTACTATGTCAAGAAAATTTTGAATATATCTTGTCAGAAACACACATGTTTTATAAAGGTTTTATTACATTTTTATCCTTCAATTATCAACAAACTTATGACCACCTCTCATAAATGAAGTATTAAATTGGAAATTATGTTATTAAAGGCTTACTTAGTTTGACGCTGCCATCCATTCCTAGAAGGATGTTGTCACTCTTAATGTCACGATGAATTACTTGGTTGCAATGGAGAAAATCTAACGCTTGAAGCACCTGAAGCACCCCCCCAAAAAAAAAAAAATATGAATGAGAAAATTTAAAACATTTCTCTAAATTTATAAAGTTAAAGACTCATCTAGTTACCTCTCTGCAGACAGCTGCTATCTGCCCCTCATCCATACACGTCTCTGTAACTACATCAGTCAATGATCCTCCTGCTAGATACTCCATCACCACCTAAAAAACACAAACAGATATGTCCTTAACTTTGCATGAAGGGAGATGGTTTTAAATAGCTTATCTCAATGCAGACAAACACTTACCCATAGTTCTTCTCCAACCAAGTAACTATCTAAATAGTTGACGACATTTGTATGTTTGTTTTCTCTCATGACTAGGATTTCATTGATGATCAGCTCTTTCTTTGGTTGCTGGGACAAATTCATTTGTTTTATTGCCACTTCCATCCCTGTTGATGTCTCGATTGCAGTGTACACTGTGCCAGAAGCACTGAAAACCAAAGCAAAATATTTAACATTCCACTCTGCTTCTTTATTTAAGTCCTAGTGATTGAGCAAATCACAAATTTTTACCCTTGTCCAATTTTCTCCATCTTTGTGTATTTTCTGTTTGGATCACCAACACTCACTATACTCCGTAACTTCTCTAGAATTTCTTCATCTGTCATCTTTTTCTTTTTCATTGGTTTACAGCTGTCTTTGTTTTTGTCAGCTGCAACAGCACCATTTGCAGTCTTGATTTCTTCTTCAATGGGCTTTGTATACTGAATGTGTAACATCAAAGATTATGTTAGATTTTAATGATGAAAGAGTCCACTTAGTTATGCATGACTCTCACTAAACTTTGTTGGCACTGCCCTCCAAATACTTCTCAGTGTCTTTACACATATACCGGTTTTCAAATACTTTTTTTTTTTTAATCAAGAAATTCAGGGTGTATCTTAGAAGTCCAACATTCCAATATTCTAAACCAAGTTGTCCCATAACTCCCGTGATGTCTCAAAACTCTGATTCTCGATCAGGTTGCCTAGTTCGGGAACTAAACCGCCCTTGCTCTTGACTCGGTCCACTGTGGTCAAAGCTGATCAAACAAGGCTATGTCCACATTCAATAACAGTAAAATTAACAAAAAAAACTTCCTCGCCTAACAATAGTATCGCTGCTTAGTATACATTTCATTAGTGAAACTCAAGTGGCTGATCATATTAATCTTTAGATTAAATAAAAACTGTTTATTAATATGTGTTTATATATCATATAGGCTGAAAGCGTTCGGTAAAATTGAAACCAGTGAAATTCGATACTCAACAAATTCCATCATCGACAATGCTAGCATGTAGATATTTTTGAATACTTTCACTTTAATAATTTCACTGCGTGATCTTATATTAAAAAGCAATTTTCATTTTGTGAGGCCGTTTCAGTTTTTGAGGTTTTATTTTTTGTCTTAATGTCATTAAATAATATTTTTTTTTCATGATTTGTCGATTTACTTCACATGACTGCATTGTCCAATAATACAATGACGATCAGACCAGACAGACACCAACATTCTGCATTCTCTGGCCGAATTCAGTTGGACTTCTTAGACACACCCTTACTTTTATTAGCTGGTGCTATTGAACATAAACCATTGCATTAAGTGGTTAAGCAAAAAAATTCTTACAATAGATTTGGTTTTATCAGGTCTGGCTGCAATAGGTGGAGGTGGGCCAGGAGGCTCCTCTTCTTCTTCGTCGGGTGTAGACGGAGGAGAAGGCTCTGCTTTTGGCTTCATAAACGTAAGAAGAAGTTATTTAGATTAATAGAGTAATTTAACGAATTAATGATTCTTATTAATAAATTTTATTTTTCTCAATTTTCAGTACAATTAAGAAAAATGTCCTCTTACCGAAACAGATACAGGAGGAAGTGTTGCACTAGCTGCATATTTATCAGCAAGAAAACTGGGCCTTGGAGAGGGGTCTTTGGAGAGAAATTAAGATTGCTCCTATTATATACATGTCATTGATTAAAACAATAAAAATTTTTTCCCCCTTCCTTTAACAATTATCTTACCAGCTGCTTTATTCACCGTCATATATTTGGATTCTCTTTTTTCTTTCGTGGAATTATCATACCAATTCAATATATCGAGCACAGCCTGGGGGTTCTCCTTCTGTTCCGATTTGGTAATGTTAGAGTTCTGGAGTAACCTGGCCCATGACTCAGGCATACCCTAACATGGAATGATGAAAACGTAAAATATTATTTATGGTAAACAATTTTACATTACAAGCGAGTATCGTTATAACGAACTTCATTAATATAACCTAGTGTAGAGTTCATCCTAGGAATGAAAAGAGCACCCCTGAGGTTAATTGGGCAAATGGGCACCTGCAGAGAGGAGTATATTTCACCCCTCCCATTAGACCTGAAGAGCATGATGATACTTATAATATTTATGGAATTGCTTTGGAAATAGCATCTTTTCTTGATAAGATCATCTGGAAGCAGCCATATATGATGAATGTTTTGTGGTACCACTTCCATCACTAGAATTCTTAAGAACTCTCTAATATCGCCTCGCTTTACTGCTGGTTATTTCGCTTTAATAAATTTATATCATAACCACATTTTACAGCATAAAATTCTAATAATTTAAAGGTCTGCGACCGGTTTCCAGGGCTCCTATGGGTGCAATGGACTTCAAGGGGACCATCTGCAAGGGGACTTCAATGAAACTGTGATATACAGGTTTGGATGGTTCCCTTGGTGATTGGTTGGAAAAAAAAAAGGATGCCTATTTTGCTCAAGTGAGTTTTGAAATGATAGGGGTAACTTGGGTCTGAAGAACAGCTTAAAGGGACAGGCAAGACACTGTATCCTTCTAAAAACTCTTCGGATGAACTTTACTTAACAATCTAAAAATAAATTCATTATAACAGCTAATTTGTTAAACAGAATTTATCATAACATAGGTTCAAAAGCTGCTAGGATGATGAAAAATACTTTTTAAAAGGAAAAATAAATGTTAATTGCTCAAACGGCATTTCAATATCAATGAAATGCACACCTGAATTAAGTTTCATAAGGGCCATAAAAGTCATGACAATGTCATATTGTATTTCTTATTACCGTAAACTCGCCGGTGACAGCGTCAAACCCCACATGAACAGTGTGCTCGAAGTTGGTGGGATGAGAAATGACAGGTTTTTCATTCTCCTTCTTCTCTTTTTTAATTCCTTTTGGGGTTTTAGATTTCTTCTTCTTGTCTTCAGAGTCTGGCTCCTTTGGAAGAGGACGCATGTCCACAGGCATCACAGGCTCTCGAAAACTAGCAGTGCTATGAAGATCAGGCAACAGTTAAGACCATAAGTCATCATTAAAAAAATATTTAAATCAAATTAAAGTTATTGTGAAAAGCTCATTGTCAATTTTTTTTATCAACTAACCTGGCACTCGTTAAACGAACCGGAGGTGCTGGAGGCTTGTCGTCTAGATCATCAGCCATTGTTAATAACTAAGCAGTAATACTTTCAACCTCTCCAAGCTAAACAATTAGTAGAGTCTAAAATGTTACTTCTGCATCACTTCTTGTGGGAGATGACTTTTCCCAAAAACTCCCCAAAATGTCTGAAATCATATCAAATTACCTCGTAAAATCAGCAAAATCTCACAAAAATCACCTCGAAAACAGCAAAAAAACAAAAGTTTTAAATCTCCCATAAACCCTCTGAAATATCTGGACCATCTCAATTTGGGAGATGCACTTCTAGACAAAAAAACCAGCAAACACGCCCCCAAAACATCAAAAATCACACTAAAACACCTCAAAAACAAGAAAAAGTTCTAAAATTTTAAATCTCCCAAAAATCCCCAAAATTTCTGGACCATATCAATATGGGAGATGCATTTTCAACAAAAAAACGTACAAAATAATATCCCAACCTCTCAAAAACAGCAAAATATTCCAAAGTTTTCAATCGCCCAAAATTTCTGGCGCACTCCAATTTGGGAGATACATTTTCAGACAAAAACATGAGAAATCATATAAAAACACACCTCAAAACAAGGAAAATTTGCAAGTTTTTAGATTTCCCCAAAAGCACCCAAAATTACTGGCACACCCTAATTTAAGAGATAAAATATTAACATAAGCACCAAATTGTTAGCAACAGCAACCACAAAAACATATTTTTTCACATAAAAAAACCCAACAAAATAACACCCCCTGAATCTAATTTTTACCAACAGCACCAAGAGCTGCTTAGACCAAAAGTCGCGATTTTCCCAGCACATCCCAATTTAAGGGCTAACTTTTCACCCAAAAAGTAATTATTAAAATAATGCAAAAAAAGCATCTCTTAAACTTAAAAAAATATGAGCGCAATTCAATGAAAGGCTACCTTTTTAAGAAAAAAGTAACAAAACACCAACATTTTTTAGAAAAAATGGAGCCCCTTAAACTAATTTTTGCCATCATATTTTTCCACTGCATCCAAATATTAAGGGCTAAATTTGTAACAAAAAACAGTTATACAACTAATAAATTTTACACTTTTTACTAAAAAACAGAGCCCTTTAACCATTTTTTGATGTATTGTTAGCTATGGAGCATAATTTTAAGGTGGAAGTTTTCAATAAAACTATCCGAAAATTTAAGTTTTTTGTACAGAAGTAATGAATTGAAAAGTACTTTTTCTTAAATTTTGAGCCCCTAAATCAATTTTTGATATACCTGGTATTGTTAACCGATGTCAGTAGTCCTTTTTTTTTTTCATGTTGTTTAGTATGTGAAATAACAAATAAATTAATCTCTTAATATCTGTTTATTCAATCATGTCATTAGAAAAAAGAAAATACAAACTGAAATTCTATATTGCTTTAGTATGTAACAATAGGTGAGGAAAAAATATCAATGCAACGTTAATGATGCTTATTATTAATCCCCCCCCTGTGTTTTTTGGGGGCATTTTTGATGTTTTTTTTTGTCTAGAAATGCATCTCCCAAATTGATATGGTCTAGAAATTTCGGAGGATTTTTGGGAGATTTAAAACTTTTGATTTTTTGCTGTTTTTGAGGTGATTTTTGTGCGATTTTGCTGATTTTACGAGGTAATTTGATATGATTTTAGACATTTTGGGGAGTTTTTGGGAAAAAGTCATCTCCCACAAGAAGTGGTCCAGAAGTAACATTTTAGACTCTACTACAATTAAAAGAAATTACTTGCTAAAATTTCATGTAACATGATTTTATATTGCTATTTAAAAAAAAATAATGAGTAATTTTATTAAGAAAACTACAATTTGCAAGCAAGCATTTAAAGCTGAGAATTTTATATATTTAAAGATATTCATAGAATAAAAATGTTAGGGTATACATAATCAGAGATGAACTGTCGAGGTATCTATCAATCCTTTCTGTTCCTGTTTTACCTTTTGGTGTCAAAGATGTAAAATAACCATTGAAGCTATTTGAAATTTAACCTAGCAGGGGATCGGCCTACTGCGGCTTAGCTTGTTAGTAAACACAAACATCGATGCCCTTAGTAGGATTCTAATCCGCGATTTGATCCAGTCTCAAAAGTGATATGGCCTGTGCTTTAATGCTCTTGGGCACATTATAACTATGTTGGACTAGTTTTATTTACACAACAGGTGTCCAAGATTTCAAACAATCAATCAGGAACAACAACAAAATCAGCAAATTCTTTAATATTTAAAAGAAACCTACTCCACAGGACCCACAAATATTTCCTTTAAAAAAAAATTATCAGTCACACTTAATATTTCTTCCAGGGTTTCAGATATTATATGGAAATTATTTTTGTTACACTTTTCACTTAAATTCAGAAAGAAGTTGTGATTCTTATATAGCATGCTAGTTGATGACTGTAATAGTCGAAATGTGTTGGCATATTTATTATTAAAATAATTGTATTGCTAAACCAAGACCACTTTATTTACTTGTCAATAACGATGTTGATTTATACAGCAATATCGACCCTATACTATGAACTTGTATGCTACTCAAATGAGCCCTGATGATTAATTTCTATTATTTTTACTATTCCTCATTTTCCTTTCCGTATCAAGGATGTTAAATTGAATTTATTTTAAATTTAACCTGGCAGGGGATTAGCCTATTGAAGCCTAGCTTGTTAATAAAGGAACAAACATAAGCATCTACACCCTCAGTAAGATTTGACCTGTGCAATCTCAGTCACAAAGGAGCATGTAAAGATTAATTTTACAAGGAAATTTAAAGTCAAGCTATCAAAACTTAGGCAGCCATGTTTTTCCTAAGCATTTTTGAGAAATGCAAGAAACTGAATTTATACGATGCATTTATTTTACAATTTTCTCCTTCTCATTTTCGAGGACACTAAAATAATCAAAACAAGTCATAAATGTCGGTTATATGCATTTCAAATTTATAATATTAAAAACAAATTTTAAAAAATACCTCATAGTCCATGATAAGCAATTGCCTAATTTTAGAACATTCAATATAATGTTACTAATTATTCATTTAATTTTTTATTCACAACATTTGCATTCTTTCACAACTTTCATAACTTCATTTTAATTTGGAGAAAAACAAATAGCTATGTCTACAAATGAATTTGAATCTGTGACCCGATAGATTCAAAAAGATTTGAAATTGTATCCCAGCTTTCTCAAGATGAATCTGAAAATTTCAGCTACAGAGACACACAGTTTTTCCCTTCCTTTTTGCTTAATAATTCACATGTTTACCACCACTCAGTAATCCCTGACCTAACAAGAAATATCCTCTAAAGAAGCTAACAACGGAGGAGAAAAGCAATAACAAAATAGACATCATATTCAAAACTAAGGACAATATTTATATGTCAAGCCACAATTTTTATAAATACAAACGCAACAAACGCAATTTACCAAAATTGAGTTGTTTGTGCTGTCAAGTGCACACCCAGATAAAAAATTTAAAAAATAAATAAAATATTAAATAATAAAGAAACTTTGTAGTATTTCTATGTGCAGGCAACGTAGCACAATTTTGGAAAAACACAAGAACTTTTTTTTTTAAGATGGTAGAGTACATGTACATATGTAAAATTTCCACTATCTCTTCCTGCACTATTTCACCTATTGGCATGATATTTTACAAAGATGTTCTCAGAGACCTAATCTATCGCCATGACAAAAATTAGAAGAATTTATTAAATGTTTCCAAGTTAAGAGACATTGATCAGCTATCTACTATGATGATGAAAACTGAAAATTCTAATACCAACAAACACCATTTGCTGTTTGTCAAGTACTGCAGTAAAAATGTAATACCTACAGTACTCCTGAATACTCCCTATAGCATTTTAGTCTTTGTATTCTTCATAACAACATTCATAACTAAAAAAAAAAGAAAAAAAGAAAAAAGCAATTTGAGTCTTTTCTCATTTGCAAATTCAATTCCTTATCCATAATGGCATTAACCTTAGCAAAGGTGCCATTCCATCGCTACCTTTCCCCCATTTCCCTCTCACTCCAGTTATTCCCTAACTTAACACAGGCCTTTCTACAGTTCTTTCTTTGCCCTTTCCTTTCCACAGTTTTCCTTTTCCATGCCTTTGCTTTTTCCTTTCTACAATTCCCCCTTCCCTTACTTTTCTTATCACATTTTCCACTTTATCATCTTTTTCATAATTATCATTATTATTATTATTTTTTTTTTGTTTTTTATCACTTTTTCATTTCTTTTTTTATTTGTGTCTCTTGTCATTCATTATGTCACCATTAAATCACTTTTTTCACTGCCCCATCATTGTCTCCCAAAGGCTCTCGTTCTTATCCTTTCCCAGCAGTTCTTCCCTATCAGTGTCCAATTTTTATTTTTATTGCAAATTAGTAATAATTCATCAACTCTATAGTTCTTCAAAAACCCATTCTTTTGAAACATTCCTATTTGAATTCTCCATTGGTTGCAACAATGAGAGCTTCAAGATGTCTGCTATTTTCATGATTTATGTCATTTTTACTCTTTTCTATTCATCTTTTACCTTTTTGGTGTCGAGGATGCTAAATAACCATTGGATCTATTGGAAGTTTAACTCAAGGATTAACCTAATGAGGCTTTGCTTGGTCTTCCAAGCTTGTTAGTAATGGACAATTTCATGCCCTCAGGAGAATTCAAACCTGTGACTCGCTGGTTTCAAGAATGACAAGATCTGTACCTTAGCGCTCTTGGGCATTATTCAGTTGGCATTGTTCTTGAATTTGGGATTGTCAGACTGTTAAACATTAACAATTAATTTTTAACAACTGGGTAGAGACAAACAAACAAGAAAAAGATCTTATATAATTTAGCTTTGAATGTAAGATAACATTTTAATTTTATTAATAAACAGAACGAAACTGTGGCTAATATACCAAGAAAGGAGACACAAAACTCTTGTCCACATATAAAATTATAAAAATTACAAGCTATTTATAAATTTAAATATGGACAAGAGGTTTTATCTCCTTTCTTAACATTCTATTGTAAACACACAAATTATCGACAGCACGCGAACAAAAAAAAAAATATATAAATAAGCAATAAGCTGGGTCATGTAAAATAGTTAAAGTTTTTTCAATGCTAAAATTAATCATATAAACATATCTTAGCGTTTGGTACAGGCTTTAAATCGGCACTGCAGAATACATTAAAAGTTTTGACGAAAACACAGTACATGTAATAATATATTCTTTAATTTAATAAAGCATTAATGGGGAGTAACTGTGGATATTGTTAACTGGTCATAAAAAAAAATTAATATAGCATACCAAATAGAAGAACTGTGGGAGATTACTGAAACCTACCAACAATAACAAAAAAAAAAAAATCACCATATGCTGATCACTTGATTTATATATATATATATGAAATCTTGATTAAAGGCTGGGTATTCAAATAAACGCTGGTCTCGATTACAGGCCGGGCAGTGTTTTAAAAGTAGATTAAATGTCGGGTCTCAAATAAAAGCTGGATCTCATTGGTTATTGAAGATGATGAAGAACTTCATAATAATGAGGCAGTCAACTCCAGTGATTCTGAAGCAAAATGCCATTATTATCTAAAGCGTATTTATGATATACTTTTCTGATTTAAATTTTAGTTTTAATAAAAAATTTTTTCACTAAACGCCAGTCTCGATTAATCGCCAGGAGGGTCGGGACCATTGCGATAAATAGACATCCGGGTCTCTATTCAAGATTTTTCGGTAATGGACATGCTAATAATTTCAAACAAATGGGAAAAACACTGAGTTGTTGGTAAACATTGAATTTTTTAGGAAGAAATATGTAATATGTTAAATAATAGATTACACTTTTCAACTTAACCTTAAACATTAGAAATGACTTGTTATAGTTATTAATGATTACCTCAAAGAACAAACACTATAAGAAGTGAAGCTCTATGTAAGATTTGCAGAACTGTATTTTTCTGCCACTCTAAACACAGTTTCTGGAATGAACCTTTGACAGTAATATACCAGAATCACTAGATGAATAAGATCTTAGGACTTGTAATTTTCCCAATGTTATGATTCGCGCCCAATATATAAAAGAAACGATACTAGCACCAACTGTTGTGTACTCACTGAATCACTATCAGTTATAGAACAAAGAAAGCAACCAACATTGGACAGATTGTTTACAAACAACAAACAGAGAAAAAAAAAAAGACCGATGAAAATTTCTTATATATAATAAGAAATTATATAGTTTATGCTTATTTTTTAGGTCTTCAGAATGAATTAACCAAATTCCCATAACGGTCATTTGTAAATCTATGATAGGTTAACGAACAATTCGGATAACGAACGTAGTCTTGGATTAAATTCTTTAATCGATCATCCACTATATGAAGAGTTCCATTTCTCTATTCTTTGCTAGGCTGTTGATAAAGTACCCTTCAAAATGCATCAGCCAATCCAAACAAAAATAATTACAAATGTCTGTTCCATCATAGAGGAGAAATAAGATAGAGCATTCGCTTGCGCAGCGAGCTATTTCGGATGCCAATATCAAGGCGAAATAGTCACCTGTGATTTGGAGAAGGGTGGCGCTCTGTTTACAACAGAAAGACGTTATAGTTGAGCAGGGTTCATTCTAGAGTCGAAAAAGGGGTAGGGTGCTAAGGGCTAAAAGGGGCACGACATTTTTAAAAAAAGGCACTTAATTTCCAAAAAAGGGCATTATGTTTTCAGAAAAAGATCATTTTTCTATTAAAAATGCATTATTCTTTTTGAAGTTCCTTAACCCTTTACAAGATTTTTAGATTTTTCTTTGTGGGCACATTTTCAGGTATCGGGGCGAGTGATCAGGATCAAAGGGCAGCGGGGTGGAAATTTTTCATCAAAAGGGCAAACGGGGTGGCGCGCCCCGTAAATCCTGCCTAAAATGAACCCTGGTTGAGCATTTTCAGGAATATAATTTTCTATTAGAGGAACTGTTGTTGCGAGGAGTGGCATAAGAAGAAAGTGACGGCTTTGTGAGCTCTATCTTATTTTTCCTCTATGGCAGTGTTTCTTAAACTGTGTGTTGCGAGAGATTTGTGGGATTTTTCGAAAATTGTTTTCATAAGTTAAAAAAAAATATTAATTTTCCACCCTAAACAAATAAAATAATTCTTCACAAAAATTAAGATAATTTCAAGTGTGCTGTGAAAAGTTTTAGAAATTTTTAGTGTGTTGCAAGATAAAGTTTGAGAAATACTGCTCTATTAACGTGAATTTACTTTGAGCACCGAGAGATGGCATTAATTTGGGAGCACATCATGACATTAGTGCATTGTGCATAACCACTGGAAATGAGTACCGCTCGAATTAGTGCATTGAAATAAATTTTCTTTGGCACTCGTGATTTTTTTACGGGAGAAATACTAGTTATTTATTATTTATAGTATTGTTAACCATAAAAATACAAGACCATTCCTAATTACTTTTTTAAATTACTTAATATTGCTTGTATACAAGTTATATTAGAGATATCTTGAGAAGGGGGAGGAGGTATCTATATATTTTCTATATCTAGAATTATCAAACACAAAACAAGGTTATAAGTAACCTCATATTGATTTGATCTTAATGAAGATATTTTATATGCATTTCTAACTTACTGATATAACACAAAACATAAATATCAAGTCTGTAGGATCAGTAAACAGAATACTAGCTTCATTCCTTTACTGTCAAGTAAATTAGCTTACAAGATTTTATAATGGACACTTTAACCTCATTCTATTACAGGTGATCCAAATTATGGGCAGTCATCAATAACTTACATATTGATGAGGTTCGATAGTGAGTAATGGATATATGAATATATAACTTATTTATTTATTTATTTTGCATAATAGGTTGTTGTTATTATTATTGGCTATGCATAACTCAACATAATAGTTTTGGGAAGATATTTTTGATTTTCTTATAAGTTGTATTAGTATATAAAACAGGTCACCTGAGCTATGAGAAGAGTCGCCTCGTGTAAAACTAAATTCAGTGCTTATCTATATAAAACGCTAATCAAAGAAACTCACGATATATATATGGACGTACAGAGGAATTTAGGCCTCTTTAATTTTACTTCTCCGTCAAAATTACTCTTTCGGCTCAATGAATCGCACACATAAAATGATGTCAGGAGGCTCCTCGTTATCTCATCAATGAGTAAGTGGGGTATACCACCAGCAGCAGCAGCGGTAGCAGCAGCAGCAGGGCGGTAACACTACAGTGCGTGGTTTACTCGTCCCTTATCGGAGGATCGGCTTTGCTCGAAGTGAAATTCAATTTCCCCTCCACAAATCATGCCCTTATCAATAAGTGGGAGAAGCTAATCTTTAAAGAGTTACGATCGTCACTTAAAAAATAAATAAACGTAAGCGTCACACAACTAACAAAAGGAATTTCCCCTTTACTCACGGTGCTACGGGCTAAACTATGCGGTTAATAAACGAATCGAGGCCGTGGGATTAAGCTAGAAATATTATATATACCTTCTACCTCCTGGATATATTGTAGGATGCCATACAATTCCTCTACGACTTGATAAAACACTGCAAACATTTAATATTTCCATCACCACCGGTATCTAGTTAATGCAAACATGGCGGACCGAATGACATCATAGCACCGAGTGAACGACGGCTGCGCCCACTCATACTAGTGTTGAGCACGGGCTCTAAAATAATACGCCAATTTTAGAAGAAAATGAGGTTGTGTTTATATGATGGTAAATTTTTTTTTTTCATTTTATTTACGTTATCCTTTAAGCTTTTATAAATGCAGACCGAAGCTATAATAATGTTTTGAGTTCGTACGACGTGAATAAAAACAAATGCCACTTTCAGCATGGAAACCCTTTCTCAAATCCCACTTTCAGCATGGAATCCCCTTTCTCAAATCCCACTATCTATAGAGCTTGTGTTAATTTTAAGAAGCGTGCTTTAGATTCCAGATTAAGTCTTCTATTCTGCTTTCCAGCATTGCAGTATTCATCATACTTTTCCTGCATATGTGTAAGAGAATCGCTAACTTTGTACATTTGATATTCCACACTTCCGGGATGTTTCTTTTGCTTAACCATGCGATCTTCAGTATCTTCTAATGCACAATACTATCTTCACGTTTCTATTCCAAAATTTTGAGGTCTTCCCTATGCAGGCTTTTCCCCAGGCCTTTTTACATGGGCACCACCCGGAAGATTTATCTGTGAAAATTTATCCTTCTATTGTATAATCATTTATATAAAATCAGCGACGGTGGACGTTGTCACAACAAAGAAAAAATCTAACAATGGGTTATTTTCCGATTATACAAACGGATGGGTTCGCTTCTACATGTAGTTTAAAATAAACATGTCCATCTACAATCTATGTTCTAATATGTAAATTGTTTTATCATCCATTACAATGTATCACATATTTCATTTCTAATTTTTTCTTTACCAAAGTATCATATAAAGGGCATTTCAATAAGTAACATACAATAATTTTTTTTTAGAATAACTTCACTATACGGTGATGTTTGACCCAATAAGTAAATAGACATCTTGCTCTTCGGTCATTTATTTACTGCACCAAAACTTCGAGGCGTATTCAGAAAGTAACTTCCTTTTTGTAATAAAAACAAAACTACTATATATTTTCAAAATTTTTTCTTTACCAGATTCTATAGAGGGAGTTTCAAAAATATTTTTACAGACTTTTAGGGGAGATAGTATGGGAGAATCTGAGCAAAAAAATTTCATATGAACATGGGTCCGAATTTGAACGCTAACTGAGATATGAACAGAAATAAAAATGCCGCCTTTAAGATGACTGTAACGTCTAGGACAATAAATTTTGGAAGAATAATAGAATACATAAAACTGTGTAGTCCATTAAAATTTGATCGTATTCCAACAAGTAGTTTCCGAGTTACGCATTTAAAATCGTAACATTGCTCACGTGCGAGTACTAACCAGCACGTGTTAACGATGTTGAGTGCGTAACTCGAAAACTTCTCTTTGGAATTCGATCAAATTTTAACGGTACACAGCTTTATGTACTCTATTATTTCCCAAAATTTCATCATCCTAGATGTTATAGAACCTCAGTTATTAACATGTTGATCTTAGTAGCGGCATTTTTATTCCTGTTCACATCTCGGCGTTCAAATTCGGACCATGTTCATATGAACTTTTTTGCTTAGAATCACCCATACTACCTCCCCTAAAAGTTTGTAAAAGTATTTTTGAAACACCCTGTGTATCTTTAATTATTGTTCCACATAGTTTCGAAGTTTATTTAAACATTCGTCATAGCGCTCAATGAACTTTATAGAAGTCTGCTGCCGCTGAGGAAAGTCAAGGCTGAAAAGCTGGCTGCCGATGAACTCTTTTAGATATTGGAATAGGTGGTAGTCACTCGACCCGAGGTCCGGACTGTTTTAAGTTGTTCCTAACCAAAAGATCTGATTAGTTGGGAACATCTTGACCACCCGCCGGGATCTAAAGGAGTTCATCGGCAGCCTGCGTTTCAGCGATAATGAAGTGAAAACTGGCGGCACACACATCTTATGTCCTAATGACCTAAAACTTACTTTTTGACGCTCTCTCCGAATCTGAAGTCAAAATAAAAAAAAAAACAAATAAAATTGACAACAGAGCGTCCGACTTCGCAAATACCGTAATCTTTTTAGCTGGCTTACGCTTTTAACATCATTCTGACAATGCAGTACCACGCATTCTCAATTGGTTTTGCTCTCTTTTTGCAGCGTTCTGATTCGTTTGTTGATTTCATTTCATTCATGGTGATTTTTTTTGTCCGAGTTAACGTTATTTTGTACTTCTAATTCAATACCGTTGTTCCTGATTTGTTTTTCTGTTGCAAATGTTGAAAAGGATGTTAAAAACAACACCTTAACCTAGGTTAATTAAATAACACTGATCAACATAATTTAAATTTTTTCTTGTTCGCGGAATGAAAGTAGTTGATTTGGTAGAATCTTTCCTGCTGGTTACAATATAATTTTGAAATTTCTCTAGCACACACAGTTTTTGAGATAAAGTGAATTGAAATTCAGTATTGGCCGGTATAACTGGTAAATTTGCCACTACAGCACAAAGGACTGGATATATTGACAAAATTTGACTCCTGGGTAAATGAATATCGAAACTGAGAAAATCCTGCTGTCTCCACTTAATATCAAACAGGGTTTAATGAAAAAATTTGTAAAGGCAATATACAGGCAGATCGCGGGATTCCAGCATCTGAAACAGAAAATAAAGGAAGGCATTTTTGTCGGCCCTCAAATCAGGGAGCTAATGGCTGTTAACGAGTTTGAAATTCCATTGAACCTAGTGGAACTAACAGCCTGGAAAGCTCTTAAGTTTGTAGCGCACGGGTTCTTGCGAAAGAACAAGGGACATATTAATGAGCTTCTGCAAGCATTTTATGACTTAAGATGTAATATATCAGTAAAGATTCATTTCCTGCATTCCCACTGAACTTTTTTCATGCCAACCTTGGTGAAGTTAGTGAGGAACATGGAGAAAGGTTCCACTAGGATGTTTCTACCATGGAAAGGCGGTACCAGGAAAAATGGACCCTTAACTGCTTCGGAAAGTTCCAGATGCCATATATTAAAAGAAAGTCCTCGCATTAAAGAACGTTTAACTGTTTGCCGCATTTCAAAACATTTGAAATTACTTAATAAGCGGTAGTGTTTTACATAATATCCACATCTTGCGAAAGAGGCATAGAAATTAGACATATTTAATTTGGCGATTTCTAAAAGTTGGTGCCTGATAGAAAAATTTTCATTTTCATTTTTGTAATCAGCATTAAAAATATTACAAAAAACGGTTAATTTGGTTTCGTGAGCATTTTAGTTGTTGACCAGTGTAATGATTATAATGTTTGGACTTTTAGGACTAAACATTAATATTTTGAACCCTGTTTTGAAAATAAAGAAAATCAGTTTGTTTGGATCTTGAAAAACACTGAAGGCTGCCCATCGTCGCTACCCATGCTGTAAGACTCATCTCTGTTCATCAAATAACCCCTCAGAAATCCCAACCACAGCCCTAATCTACTAATTTCATTCATTTTCGCAACATTATCTAGGAACATTTTGTCCGAAAATCAATCACAACACAATAATAATTTCTTTTCACTAGCCCATATGTACATCCATTGAAGACCGAAAGCTTTAGTTTTTATAAAGGTTGGACAGGTCCTTCTTAGGGCAGGAGGATATCAAGAGGCTGTGCGGCATTTTTGGCCTACTGCCAGTAGTAGACTTTATATGGGTGCAAAGACAGCGACTGCTATCCCTGAGCATATTTTATCTATCTGTGCCTCTAAAATTTGTTTGGTAAGTGCCATAGCGTCCTTTTTAATGTGCTTCCTCCTCCGAATTCTAAAACCTAGCTCCGTTACTGCCCACCGCATTGAAAAAAAAAAAGTTTTTCTTCGTGATATTAGAACTGTCCATTTTACATTATAGAACCATCCAGTCTATAATTCTGTTTTATAAGTTTGATTGTATTTTTTTTTATTACTCGAGGGAGGAGGGGAGGCAGCCTAATCTCTAATTGGGCCTTTGTGACATGGTCTCCAGGAAAAAATCGTTTTTATAGTATAAAGTTTAAGGTTTATTATACAGGGTGATTATGAAAAAGTGTGTATAACTGTAAGCAATGACAGAGGTGACCAGAATGAACATTTTCTTTTAATACAAAGTGGGTCCGAATTTGAACGCTGAGATAGGAACATAAATAAAAATGCCGCCACCAAGATCAACAAGTTAATAACTCAGGTTCTGCAATGCCTAGAATAATCAATTTTGGAGGAATAATAGGGTACATACAACTCTGTATACAGTTAAAGTTCGATCAAATTCCAACGAATAGTTTCAGAGTTACGCACTCAACAGCATAACGCCTACTGTTAGTACTCGCATGTGATCACTGTTACGATTTTGAATGCGTAACTCGGAAACTACTTGTTGGAATTTGATCAAATTTTAACGTTATACACAGTTTTATGTACCCTATTATTCCTCCAAAATTCATTATTCTAGGCATTGCAGAACCTGAGTTTATTAACTTGTTGATCGTGGTGGCGGCATTTTTATTTCTGTTCATATCTCAGTTTGCGTTCACATTCGGACCCACATTGTATTAAAAGAAAATATTCATTCTGGTCACCTCTGTCATTGCTTACAGTTAGACACACTTTTTAAGAATCACCCTGTATGCTATTTCTTTGAGATCGGGACACTCGACACTATTTCCTATTTAAGTAATTAAAAAAACAAAAAATAAAATTAAAAAAAAATCAACAAAAGTAGTTTATACTTACTGGAATCGAACCACTGTCTTCTTCTCAGTCTTTAATTCAGGAGCACCAAAGATCTGGCATGAAGTCTCCCTATAAAGAGCCTGTTATTTAACCAATATTTATAAGTTATAGTGCCAATTTATTTTCAGGAGAGCTTGGACTAGTGATGAAAGTGCTGATTTGGACGCTAGATGGCACCAACTTTTATCCATTCCTACTAGTTTCGGTTTCAACGTTTTCTTCCTGGAAGAGATTCCAGATGCTTTCAACACAATGATGGTAAATTTGCTATTCGCTACTTTCAGTTTTGGTGGCGCCGCCCTTGTGGCATTTACCTGAACGGAGCTAAGTAGGATTCGCCTTAGTTTAAATAATGCTCAACACGTTGTTGCAGCTAAAGAAATGAAAGGAAAAAGTAACAAATACTGCAGTTTTTAAGGTTGCAAATCAAAAAAGATGTTACATGCTGTAAGATTATATTTTTCCCCCCAAAAATAAAGCCTTTAGAAAAAGTTGGGAAGTAAAACTTACAACGGGGAAAAAAGCCACAGATACAATGAGTATCAACACAATTTTTTTCCATCACCACCTTGTAAGGAGAAATTAGCAATGGTAGGGTAAAAGATGGAAAATATTTACATATTTTAACATGCACTACTAATAAAATGAAATATTTATTTATTTATTTATTTAATAAAGTTAAGATAAACTACGCCCAGCTGGGATCAGTATAGTCACTGACCGCCGAGTTAGGTCCCAGCGGGTGCGACATTATAACAAAATACAAGTAAAAATTGGTTGGTAGTAAATATTATGTTAACACTTAAATGTTAACAAAAACTAAATTAGTAAAACGAGAACAAATACCATGTGACATATAACAATCGCAAACTGTAATGAAGTTATCTATAATTTCGTTATGTTTATCCTATTCCTTACTTATCGATATAAAAATAACTGTATAAGTTGTTATATCCCATAAAATATTCAAAATTTGTTTTTTGAAGTTTGTTTCGTGTACAATACGTTTACATGCACGTTATTTTACGGTAAAATCTCTATCATTATTAGCTGCATTAGTTTTGATAACTTTATTTTGTTTGTGGGTCATTAATAAGCAAAAAATTAGGCCCTTTATTATTAGGAAGAATTTTTATTTTGAATCTACTTTTTCATATTTAATCAACAAATAACTTTCCAACTAAGTAATAAAATTTTTTAGGTATGTTAGCATTAAAACGAAAGTTGAAATCAAGTGCTATTCCTAGCAGCTGTTTGTCACATCGACCACTTGAAAAATATACCATCATACAGAAAAATATCACACAGTGTAATATTCAAAGCAAGTTGATGGAAAACGGATCCTACTTTCGCCACCATTTTTCAAAATTAGCAGCGCCCTCTATATTCACTAAAAGTAGCGAATAGTGATAATTGAAGTTTTTATGATAATATAATTTTTTATGAATATTGAAAATGTTTCAAAAACCATGAAGGGAAAACATGTAAAGTAATTATATCATGTTAAAAAATGTCCCTGTTCCCGAAAACATGTAGAAAAGCATGATTACTTTTAGTACAGGCATATTTTTGTACTCCCTATGTTTATAGATAAAAGTTTCATTTATCACCATAGATCAGACTATCATTCTCCCCTTCCTAAGATTTTCCGGCCAGGTGGCCGAGAGGGCTAGGGCGTAGGCTTTCTAGTACTCGAGTTCGCCTGGTCGTGGGTTCGAATCCCACCATGGGAATGGATGTTTGTGTTTGTCCCGGGCGCCTTGTTTAAAAGGCGCAAAATGACCTTAGTAGTCGACGCCAAAATTTCTAAAAAACCAACCAACCTTCCTAAGATTTTACATAATCTTCAGAACACCACATTTTCCTGAATTCCACACAGTGGGGGGAATTTCCCCCTGGGGAATTTATGTATATATGAGGGGCTCAATGAAAAATTGTACAAGTGCATTTTTTCCGAAAAGTTAGAGAAAAACAGGGAGGGAATAATTTTGATATAAGCACCAAGTCTCCAGATTTTCTGGGATCAGTACAAATAGGTTCATGGTCTTTTTTGTCATTACATCATTATTACATTGATGCTGATAATAACAATATACTAATAAATGACAACATCTCAATGAAATGTATAGTTTTGACTTCTTATTTGCATAGGGAACATTTTTGTATGTAATACCAAAGAAGTCTTCGACTTCTGGTTTTGGTGATATGCATTTATGAAAGTGTTTATATTTTCTAGTGCACTACGTTTTCCTCCATGGCGGGGTCCCATTTTTAAAGTGGATCATATATATCCCGAGATATTTGAACTTCTCCATCTATTTGTCTTAATGGGCTTCCCTAACATAGTAAGCGCATTGAGCAGGTAATTTCACAATAGTAATTTCTAATGAACTCTAAAATGTTATCTTAGATGTTAAAAAGTAAAAAATATTAAATGTGTAAAATAATTTTTTATTTTGAATAATTTTAGTAAGAAACATATAAAAGTTATGTTCAGCTACTTACATGGATTTACTTTAGCGTTAAATTATGACCAGGAAATTAGAAAGTTCTAAGAACATTACATTTTATAAGAGGATGGGCCTGTACGTAAGCATGTAAGTTGTGTCTTCAAAATTTTTTTGTTAATGAAATTTACAATATGATAAGTGTTGAGATTAATTTATACGTCTTATATAACTCTTTAGTTGGTCGAATTTGGTAGAGTTCTCGGATGATATGGTGAAATGGAAGAGTTCACTTTATCGCGCTCAGTAGATAGGGACATAATTCACTCCTTTCATAACTTCAGGATAATTCTCCAATATTTTATTTGCTTTTAGAGAATTATCCTTTTTGCTTTGATAAAGGATAGTCTCTATCCGAAACGTCAGCTTTTTATTTTGATTTTTATCTTTAATTATTTTTGTTTATTATATCTTATTTTTTATTCATTCTGTATTTTTAAATAATAACTATTATTTATTGTATTCCAGGGTTCTTCTCTAAATATATATCTGTAGATAGGGACATCAAAGAGATAGTATACTTTATACTCTCATGCGCAATTTGAGCTGCTTTTTCACTCAAGCCTGCTCGTAACTGCTCATTGCAGCCTATAGTTGAAATGCCAGGATTTAATAAAATTAGAGCATTTAAAAAAATATCCCCTACCTATCCCTGCCTATTGAGTGGGTTAAAGTGAACTCTTCCATTTCACCTTACATTGTGAGAACTCAACATTTTCTCTAATTTTTATATTTATCACCATATTTTTTATTAGAATTGTGTTGCTATCACTATTGTTGCTCAAACTTTGCCTTGCATTGTTGGTCATGAGATATATTGTTTGTCCCTGCATATTTTTGGCAAGATCAAGGCGTATAACTGTGGATTTGTATAAGAAACAAACACACAACAAACCCACAAAAAACATTCTTCTTTATATACATACATAGATTTATCAATTGTCTATATTACAAAAAGAATTAACAATTTCATTTTAGATTCTTCGGGACGAATCATTCTGTGATGAAATTGAATATAGCAAGAAAAATCTTCCTGCACGTTTGCTTGTTTCCTTACAAATTAATTTCTTCAGTTGAAGTTTCTTCATTCTGACAAGAAAAAAGAAGAAATTTTATAGATATGAAGATAATTAAAGTTATATTGAAATATTCCTTCTAGTTAGAATTATTTGTATTACTTTAATATTTTTTATATTTATATTCAAAGTATTCTGAAAACCTTACAAATGTTAACGTTGTTTTATAAGAGAAAAGAAATTGTAGCTAATCAGTTAATGAAATCAGTTAATCATTTTTGAAGTTACCTTAAATATTGAAGTATAATTGACTCTGTATAATATCAGTTGGTTAGAAACCCACAGAAATAACTAATTGATCACAAAATATAATGATTTGCCTTTTAAAAGAAAATAACTCAATAAACATACATATATGTATAAAGAGCAGTAAATGAAAACTGGCCAGATGCCAAAAAATGTGTCATTGAAAATTTACTAACTCAAAAGTATTCTCCAATTTTTAATGAATTTATCCCACCCAGAGATGAGATGGTCAATCCCATCTTTGAAGAAGCTTGTGGGTTGCCATCAGAACCTCATCTTTATCCAGTCAAACATATCTTCATCTGATGAAAACAGATATCTATCAGTGTCTCTCTACAGCTGTCCAACATATGGAAATTGCTTGGTGGGGAGGGGGCGAGGCATCTTGGCTGTAGGGAGGATGTTGAAGTTTCCCAATCATATTCCTAAGGCAGTCCTCACTAAATTGGCAGTATAAGGACAAGAAGAAGAATATTGTTCCAGAGTATTTTGACTTTAGGGAATGCTGTAGTTTCTGCAAAATTTCTTCATAGTGCTTTGCATTGCATTCAAAATGTTCCATGCTTAAGGAAACCAGGAAAGAGAGGGTATTATTTTCCCAAATCCCATTTGAATGGGCACACCAACAGTCTAATTAAACTGCAAAATTTCCTACTGTTACATGTTGATGATGATGTTGAAGAGAAATATGGAGGGGCCTTAGACATGATCCACCGAAATCATGGGGAAAAACCTTAATTGTGCCTCCATCCAAATATTGAAGTGCCTTCATGAATCAGTTCCTAAAAATTTTTACACGTAGGTTGTCTGATTAGAACTGGATGTTATTGTGAAAAATATTCAGGATTTAGTATGTGGTAAGGGAGGTCCTTTCTTACTGTTCTACTTCCACACAAGAGGGCACTAAACTTCTAGAACTACCTGTCCTACAAGGGATAATTATCAAATCCACAGACCAACTGATTATATACCTAGAGTAGTTCCCATACAACAAATGAGGTGCCAAAAATAACAGCACCAAATAATGCCCTTATTAATACAACAGGTTCAGATTTGTGATCGTATAGCTTTTTAATTCAGATTTGTGTTGTGTCCGTAATAACTCAATTTCAGCTTCAAATTAATACATGTACCTTCAGGCTACCAAAATTCACTGAGTGACTCGAGTTCCACTCTTACAGATAACATGCAATGCTTAACTAAGACAAATAAGAGGAGAGACTAATTGTAAGATAAAACAAAATTTTATTTAACATAAATGTTGAAACAGAATAAATTGGGTTAGTGGATTAATACATACAGCTAAGATGAGAGCTTTAATATAATATAATTTAAAGATAATTTCTAGCATAAATGAGTTGCAATAAAGTCATTCGCGCTTTCCTTCTCGTGCTCAAACACAATTCGCTCTGCTAATTTCAAATGCGATTGTTAGTAACACACTTTCTGTCAGTTATTATGCACTCGCGATGTAGGTTTCAAAGATCAAAGTACTTATCTGGATTGTCCCATGCTTTCTCGTTTATTCACAGATTACGCTCACTCCGATGTAATACAGCGTCGTTGGGTTCTCTGTAGCTGAAGAAAACTACGTCAGCAGATCGTTTGCCTTGATGGAAGCCAGTGATCCTAACAATCAGACTCTCTTAACCCTGTTGGTATTATTCTCTGCAACAAGCAGCCTGACCCACTGTTACACAGAGAAATCTCCACCAGCAATACCTGAGAATTGATTATTCCACTCACTAGACTGCTAATCATTCGTTGTTGATATCTCTAACACTCGAGCTGCATTCACCCATTTGGTTTTAATATGCTGATGCTCATCAAATGTCTTCGCTTGGCAAGTTTGGTGTAAATTATTATATATGATGACACATCTCACTTGTACACTGCTTGATGAGTGTCCTCCTTTCACATAGCTTAACATTTCATTGATAAATGAGTTGGTATTGAAGCAAAACATTTTGGAGAGATGACAAAGCACTGACTAATAAGGGCTTGAAGAGATGATGATTACGTTCATCTTGCCCGTTGTCATGGCTGCCTCTTTTTTTCTTTTCGCACCACTTTTAGAAGGGAAAAAATTTCATTTCCCAAAGAACCAATCAGTTTGCAAGGATTTGAAGAGTCCGTTTGTTCAGCAATGATGCTTTTTCTTTCTTTTTTTTTTTAAACCACACTAAAATAAAAATGGAGAAGCCAACTGCCGCTTTCTCTCCACCTACAATCACCTGCCATTTCCGGTTATGAGGTTTCTTTGGCTTCCAAAACTCGCTGCTATCGAGGCAGATAAAAGAAAAAATGAAAAAGCGATCAAATAAAAAAAAACAATCGTTCAACCAACAGCGAAAGGTTAGCATGTAGGGAAAGAGCTGTTTTCTTAATGTTAATAAACTTAAGGATAAATAAGTAATAAAATAAGTGAAAGGGAATTAAATAAAACACATATTAGGGCACAAAACGTCCTAATAGTTATGTGCATTTGCCACTTCACATAGCATCCTATCACACAAAATTTAATCACCATACAGATTAAATTAAATAACAAAAATCAAAAGGGAACAAGAAATAGAACCTGAATATATCTCGTGTCACAAACTGGCAAAGTGCCAACTATTAGGTTTTAATATTAATTTTCGAATTGGTAAGGTATATATCAATCTTATGGATGATATCATTTCTAAGAATACCCTTATAAGGGCAGTCATGTAGATCAAGAAGTAGAAATGTTTGATTCTTGCAGACCTCATCCCCAAAGATTATATCTGCATGTAGTTGATACAGAATCAGTCTAGAATCACCATAAATGTTTCTGATGTATGTGTCAGAAGTCTCCAAGTTTGCTTGGGATATTCCTTTAGCTGTTGTCTCATGTAAAAACGAGGATTGTGCCCCTGTATCAAGTAGAAATCTTATTTCAATGCCTTGAATGGTTCCCTCTATGGGGAAGCGTCTATCGTCCTTGTCAATTTGGACAGTGTTCGAATCAGCTGCTGGTATATGAGTGATTGGTTTAAGTCCACTAGCTTTCCTTATTTTACGTTTTGGACAATCACGAACTCGCCAAGTGGGATCACCACATTCGGATCAGCGAATTTGTGATCGGGATATGTTGGGTTCCAATAGTTGAGATTGCAGCAATTTATCAACGCTTTTCTGTAATTGATTACATGTATCGATGAGTTTTGAACTGTCAAATCCCTCTGTTGGTTAGTTATGCATTCAAGGCAGAATTTCTCCCCCAATCGAGCATTCTTTGCTTCCATTTTCGCGATTGTGGAATCAAGTTGCTTAGACATGTTTAGGGAGACGTTATCTAGTGATGCGTTAATAGCTTCAATTTGTTCTTTCTCTACTTCTTCGAATACCAGAGCATGGCCAATGGCATCCTTTTATGATGCCGGGTTGACGTACATCAACGTCTATGATTGGAGGTTAAACCATATTTAAATCTTAATAAATCGAGTCCTTTTTCACATGCTTTATCATAAAACATTTCAAGGCAATTTGCAAAATCTCTAACAGTTTCAGTTTTTCATTGGCACGCGTTGACAAAGTCAGTCAACATTGGTTCCAGAGTTGTCCTGATGGAATAATTGTATTAGTCGTTCCGAGAATTTTGAGAACAATACAAGCTTATATTTATCATATTCCACAGCTTGTTTTGAAGTTATACCTTTGAGATATGTTTTGGCTATCATGCACTTTATATCGTCAGACCAATAAGCCACCTCTCCCAATTGATTTATCTTTCGTACGAAATTTTCAACACTTAATGCCACCCTCCTCGCCTGTAAAAACTGGAATAATCCCAGCAAATCCGGAAAGAAGGGGCAGCTCTCTTGCTGTGGAGGTTGCAGTCACTCCAGTGGTTTCAGGTGGAGCCATGATGATAGGAACACTAAGCTTGTAAGGTGTATTAAGCAATTGGTCACGGCACCAGTGTGGTGAGGGATGTCCTTTCTTACTTTTCTATTCCCACACAAGAGGGCACTAAACTTATATAACTACCTACAAGGGATAATTATCAAATCCACAGACCAACTGCTTATATACCCAGAGTAATTCCCATGCCGCAAATGAGGCACCAAAAGTAACAGCACCAAATAATGCCATTATTAATACGAGATTTGTGATCGTATAGCTTTTTAATTCAAAGTTGTGTTGTGTCTGCAATAACTCAATTCCAGGTTCAAATTGATATGCGTTCCTTCAGGCTACCAAAACTCACCGAGTGACACGAGTTCCAGTCTTACAGATAACATACAATGCTTAACTAAGACAAATAACAGGAGAGACACTAATTGTAAAATTAAACAAAATTTTATTTAACATAACGAATATTGAGATAGAATAAATTGGGTTAGTGGATTAATACATAGAGCTAAGATGAGAGCTTTATTGTAATATAATTTAAAGATAATTCTTGCATAAATGAGTTGCAATAAAGTCAGTTACACTTTCCTTCTCGTGCTCAAACACAATTCGCTTTCAAATGTTATCATTAATAACATACTTTCTGTCAGTTATTATGCACTCGCGATGTAGGTTTCAAAGATCAAAGTACTTTTGTTCCATGCTTTCTCGTTCATTCACAGATTACCTTCACTCCGATGTAATACAGCATCTTCATTGAGTTCACCTTGATGGAAGCCAGTGATCCGAACAATCAGACTCTCTTAACCCTGTTGGTATTATTCTCTGCAACAAAAAGCCTGACCCACTGTTACACAGAACTCTCCACCAACAAAACCTGAGAGATGTTTATTCCGCTCACTGTAGACCGCTAATCATCTGTTGTTGATCAGTCCAACGCTCACACTTTGGTTTTAATACTAACTGTGTGGTTTTAATATCCGTGGTTTTAATACACGGATGATTTCACCAACACTTCCCTTGCCGATTGATAGCTCCAGCGCCAACTGCCGAGTCGTTCTGCGTCGGTCCTGACGAATGATCGCATCAGCACGCTGCATCTTGTCAGGTGTGACAGCTGAGGATAGCCGACCCAACCGCAGCAAATTTCGGTGCTCTGCTGAACCGCTTTCTGATGGCCTCTTCCTCTGTGCCCAGCGACTAACCGTACTTCTGTCGACTGCTGATGCTCCATAAACTGCACATAAACGTTTGTGAATGTTTCCAGCCATTTCTTGCTCAGCAGTGAGAAATTTAATGAAAACACGCTGCTTGTAATGTAATCACTTACAGAAGCCATGTTGTTCCATTGCTAACGGTATGCTATTCGTTGGAAGAAACGGAAACTTTTCGTGCACACTCCGAAAACTTCAAAGAATGCATATCTCAAGTTTCGCATTCGTACTTTTGTTGGGGATGGAGAAAAAAATTGTAGTGCATTACTTTCTGGGCTACCCTCGTATATTAGGCAAAAAAACGTATTCTAAAGGAGGTATGTTTAAAATTCTCTTAGAACGTATTTTCACATTTCTTTTTGTTGTCTTCTTCTGCTTTCTCTTCTGCGACTTTTTTGACTTTGTTGGGCACTGTACTCGTCCTCTTCGACTGTATCTATTCATCAGAAAATCATCCAAGCTGTTGCTCTAGGTCTTTTTACATGCTAATGAATAGTTTTTGAAGAAATTCGTGTTTTAACGTGGCCTCCTTCATTCGCGATGATAGTGACTGAGATTGTGGCCATTATTACATTTTTAAAAACAGATGCATCGCCCTTTAGAGTAACCATAGATTTTACCCATAGATTTGAGTAACAGTGTTGCAAAGGGAAATTGGTTTGTAAATACAAACCCAAAATTTTACTTCTCTGAAACACGTCATCCTTCTGATTTAAATAATAACGGCAAATCATCACCCTTCTGACTTAAATAGTAACATAAAATTGCCACTTGAAGTGAATGATAGAGGATGGGCATCTTAGTAATTTATTCCATGTATGAGCGAGATGGAGAGAGAAAAGAGTCGACCTCACTGTACAGTTGATTCTTACAAAAAAGTAATTTCGCGAGAGTTTTTTCTGATAAAAACGAGAACAGATCACCATGATCTGAATAACTTCAATTTCAATTGCACGTTTTCACTTACTGGAATGTAGTCTGGTATGTGAAAAGTCTGTTAAATCACTTGTTTTACATGCGACAGTGGAATGGTTCATAAAAAGGGGCAAATGTGTTTTTCACAACTTGAGAATGGATGACTCTGTGTACAGATAATAACACTGTATGCGCTGTGTAAGCTTGATTTGAACCAAGCCTTTGCCAATAGTGAGATCCAGATCAGAAATATTGGTTTATAAACTCAATGTGTAACTAGGCCTTCACTAAAACAAATGTACCGACCCTCTGTACATTTGAAATGAAAACAATCGTTAGATGTGAGACTGAAATTGTAAAAAGACTGTTCTTTGGACGGAAACAGTTTGATGAGTGCCTCGACAACGTCATTATGACTTTCGTAACAACCATAGAGAATTTTTAAGACAAGTTAAACTGGTGTGTCTGGTGGGTCAAAAACAATAAATAATAATTCGTCGTTGTAATAACACTTGTAACTCTTTGTATTAAGATCCAGTAACCATGGGAACTCGCCACACAAGCTGACAACTTAATTCAAATGTCACACAAATTCAAAATTAACAAAATCAAAACATCAAAATGAAAGCACAGAGACAACTTAAAACCACACCCGAAACCACCACACCTAAGGGGGGTGGACACCAAAAATTAGAACAAAGCCATAGAAAAACGGAAGACCTCCCTCCCTTGTAGTCTCAAGGGTTGAACCAGGTGTAGGAATCCCAAGGGGAACCTCCCCATTTCAATCCCAGTAGAACGAGACGCCCATACGGGTGGCGCCTTTGATGTTTTGATTCCTTCCACACTCCATTTCCAGTATCCTTTCTACTCACGTTATGAACATAGAAACTGCAATGTTAAAGTATCCATAGTTTTGGGCCATAAGAAAATTTATCTGGGCTCAATTGTAAATTATTTAAAATATTTCATTGAAAAACAAGAAATCTATGGGTGATAGTTTTTTCCTGAGGCCAGATACAGAATCATCACAAGAATTAGCTGTTAACGTTCAAAAAGTTTATTGGCCTGTGTTATTAGATTTGCACTCATTGAATTGTTAAATACGTTTGCTATTCACAGGAAAATGCAGCAAGCAGCAACTGGCGCTATTTATTTTTTATAAAGGGAAATAAAAGGAAAAAATTCTGTGATCTTGAACTCAGCTAATGCAATGTAGTCTAACTCAATCTTTGAAATTAATAATAACCAATTTACTTACTTTTCAAACCTGCTTATTCGTTAGGGGCGCGGGGGCAGCAGCCCTAAAGAGGATCTTCAGCAGCCGCGATCTTCTGCCATCAGGCGCAAGTCCTCCATGATAATAACTAAATGGCGCTTGTCCTCCGGAATAATAACTAAATGATGCCTGTATGCAAAATTATTCATAAAAAGTTAATATTTCCACTTACACTGTTTAGTTCCATCTTCACCCGATTAATACATTTTTCACCATTGCACGCACATCTCTTTGTGCATAAACATCCCAGTTTATTGCATCCACACCTTCTAGATGAACAGTCTTGCTTGCACTTGCATTGAAACTGTTCTTTTGCTGGGGTCTGAAATTTTTATTCAGAATTTTTATTTTTTCTGAAGTTTAAATGGAATTGAATTTAAACGTTTTTGAAAATTTAACAAAAAATTTTAAGCAGCACTTAAATGCTTAAAAAATAATTTTAAAAGTATGTATACAAGTCACCGTTTAGCCCCAGTTTCTGACAATTCTTCTGTTAAACATGTCCTTGGAATGATATTAATTGGAAAAAATGAAAGGAAAAATTCCGCGACTGGACAGGGACCACGAGTATCATGCTCGTCGCCTCGATCTGCAGCCAGGTCCTGCCCTATCATTCGACTTCCACCTTGACTACCTTGTAGTCTTTGGGACACGTGGAAACAGCCTTGCATGGTGTGGAAGATGTATGGACTATCATACTGCAAAATTTTTCATCAGCAGTGAATTTGTATTCAGCTGGAATGATCATGAATGGAGAAGTCAACATCTCGTATAATCTTAATTGCATGTCTTAAAGAATATTACAACTTATGATCATTTCATGTAAAACTTCATTGATGATGAAGACCATTAGGAAACTTGAAATGATTAATAAAACTTCATGGCTGCATACACTGAACGACCAATTTATTAGAGACACCTCTTAGGGAAAATGGATCGGCTTCCCATTGACACCCAAACAATGGAACAGGCCGTAGTAGAGGTGTATAAAAGGGATGCAATGGTCACAAGTTGCAGTCAGCAGCAGAAGTGGACTGAATGTGGGTAAATCCAAGGATTTGACAGACTTTGAACGAGGCATGATCGTTAGAGCTCGACGGGCGTAGTTGAGCATTTCGAAAACCGCGAACCTTATCGGGTTTTCCCATGCAACAGTGTCAAGGGTATTCCGTGAATGGAAGTTATGCCAAAAAACAACCTCCAACAAACAACTCCGGACGAAACAGGGTCGTGGATGAACGAGGCCAACGGCGACTGGCACGAATCATTCACAGCAACAGGACGGGAACAGCCTAACAAGTTGCAGCGCATTTCAATGAAGGAGCGTCCCAACCCATTTTGGAGAACACCTTGCACCGAGCTGGATTTAACAACAGGCGGCCAGTACAGGTACCGTCGCTGTCACCGCAAAATAGGAAAGCGCGGCTGCTATGGGCGCACAGGCATCGCCAATGAACACTAGTTTAGTGGAAGAAGGTCGCCTGGTCCGACGAATCGCGGTTCCTACTTCATCGTGCGAACGGCGGACTGCGCATCTGGCGCAGACACCACGAGGCCATGGACCCATCCTGTCAGCAGACAACCGGAGGAGTGCTTGTACTCCCACCCAACCTGTACAGGTGGATGCAGGAGGAGTGCTTGTCTGGGGTGTCTTCTCTTGGGAACACTGGGTCCTCTGATATCCAGAGACACATCCCTGAATGCGACATACTATCTGAACATTGTTGCTGATCAGGTGCACCCGTTCTTGATGACTGTGTTCCCTGGTGGTGACGGACAGTTTCAGTAGGACAATGCTCCCTATCACCGTCTTGGACAGGTTCGAGGAACATGACGCGATCTTCCACCTGCTTCAGTGACCAGCTCGGTCGCTCGAGCTCAACCGATCGAGCATTTATGGGATGAAGTGGAGAGAACGATCCGACGCCTTCCCACACTACCATCCAACCTGCAACAATTACGGGACGCTGTGATGTCAGCCTGGGCTGCCATTCCTCCGCAATGGTTTCAGCACATTGTTGAATCCATGCGAGCACGTACTCAGGCAGTTCTCGACGCTAAAGGAGGCGCTATTAGCGGGGTGTGTCTAAGAAATTGGTCGTTCAGTGTAGTGGTTAGTGTTTTATGGAACAGCATAGGTATAATCGTGAGGTTGGTTGGTCTTTGCTGGCAAGAATAAAATTTGAGTCCATACAGTACCGCTTATTGATGATAATGACTGACTAGTTTTGGATTTATTCCTGCCTTCAACTGATGAGTTTATAAGAAATGATGTAACTAACTTTTTAAATAATGAACAATTGTTATTCCGTAATACTCCATTATAATAATCAATATGCAGAGATGGAAGGTCTCCATTCTACGGATACAGCATATAATGTCTCAATTCAAGTAATTTTCACTAATAATAGGGATGAATAGACCACTTTAGAAATGAAACGGAAACATTTTCAGTTTCATCATGCAGTCCTTTTCTCATAGTCCTGCGCTACAATCAAGGGCTTACAGCCACAGTACAATGCAGCTAAAGCACTGCCACTCCGTTTCAACAATGCCACGATTACTGGGGTACTTCTCTATACATTAAAGATATGTAATTGCAGAGATCTTCCTCCCAGTTCTATTCTCTAAAGCCTGCCATTTTTTGTGCCAAATCGTTTGGACCTAGTAATTTCCTTGGTTTACAAGGTATTTGACACCCGCAAAGTGCAACAGTAAGATGGCGATCAGTTGACAAGTCTGCACTGATTGGGATAAGTCAGCTGACATGATTACATAATCAACAAGTATCTTGCATTCTTGTACAATTCTTAAGGATATCCCTGTGTGAAAGGGATTCATGATGAAAAGGCCATTGTTAAAGCAAAGATCCACGGACACCTCCCATTTGCATTTAGATCGGGATCACCATTCGTCCCAATCACGTCTTCCCATATTTAGTTATCAGGTCCTACGTGTGCATTGAAGTCGCTTGATAGGATGACAGAATCTGTACTCCCTTTTTATTCTGTTTTGTTGAAAGCAGCATCAAGTTCATCTAAAAAGCGGATACTTTGTGGCTGTGTTCGGAGCATATGCATCGATCACAAAGAGAGAGAGAGAGAGAGACCGTTTCCCTATCTGAAAAGCCTCAGAAGATACAGCCTTCCACCCAAAGGGGTAAAATCTACAACACAATCTGCAGCCAAGGATTTGTGGGAGCTGGAAGGTTTCGCCACTCCTACCTGCTAGGGCCAACATCCAAGTAAAACAGTTTCACCCTCCTTGTAGATCTGCAGTTCCAGAATATGGACGTTTTTTGTAGAGATAATATCTACAATATTAGGGTCGAGATCATTTGGCTTCCTCCACTAACTCGGATTCCTTTCTTGACATGGAAAGAGCATTTCATGTGCCGATTGACAACATCTGATCCGCTGACGCATTACCCGTTTCTCTTCCAGGGTAAAGCCATGTGCTGCTTCCCGTCCGTTTTCGAAGTGGTAGGACTTCTGAGGGGCATTGCAGTAAAAAAATAATCCCCCAAAAGAGATTTGAGATCAAGATTAAAAATATGCATGAACTAGTATAATGTGACAACAAGCAACAAGAAAACTAAGTGATACGGTAAACAAAGTTAAATGCCTGGCGTGTTTCGATTAATATACCATTATCGGAGGCTTTCGATTAATACACCATTGCGCGTTTCGATTAATGTTACAAAACAAGCTGGGAGAAAAATCCACTTACATAATACAGATGGGGGCGGAGCGAATTGAGAGCAATGGTTAGACACGCGGAGCAGAAGGGAGCTCCGCCAAGGGCCCGGTTCTCAATCTTCAAATTCGATTTGGATTCTTCATGCCAAATCCGATGATGTAGTCAAATATGTCATCCCTCTCAAAGGATATCTGGTTATTGAACAGGAGGATTTTGTTTATACGGTGGTGCTTCCTAATTTCGACCTCTTCGTGGATCATGATTCTGCCCCTCTCCCTATGCTCACGGAAGCCTTCATAGAAGGAGCGGCACGTGGAGCCAATTTAGATGGCCCCACTGTTCGGACAGAGTATAGTTTGTAAAGGCCGGCGTATTGGTAAACATCACGCGTTTCGGCCTGCTTTCTGGCGTTCAATATAAACTTGGAGTTGTTGCATGTGCGGAAAGCAATTTCGAACCCTTGTTCTTGGAACAATATTAGAAATCCGTTGGGTCACATCAAGAAGCATTTCTGAGCGAATCGTGCCAAAGCATTGAACAACCAGATCTGTTTTGAAAGGGATGATGTCTTTCCATTTGACAGTCTTGCCGAACCAGATGACATCACGATCGTCCTCTAATAGATCCGCGATTTCCGGGATCATCCGCAATCAGTAATGAAATTCGTGGACAATATATCACTGTTGACTATAAATTTTGATGTTTGTCAGTTTTTCCTTTGTAGATAATAGCCTCCGATGATGGCGTAATACCGATACGCGGCAGGCTAATACGAGGGGTGATCAAAAAGTAATGTCGCGTATTGAGGAATTCCAAACGCTACAGAGGCACATTGAGGAATCTTTGAGCGGCCATACGTAGGAAAGATCTGACTTGGCAATGGAGGACATTCTGCTGTACCACGATAACGCACGTCCCCACACAGCGAAACGGGCCACTGACCTGTTGCAGCGACGGAACTGGGAAACACTGCTTCATCCTCCATACAGCCCGAACCTCGCTCCCAGTGACTACCATATATCTTCGGACCGTTGAAGAAGCCACTGGCCGGTCAACATTTCCTTGACGACGAGGTGAAATCGGCAGTTCGGAACTGGTTCCACACTCGACCGGACGACTTTATTGAAAGGGTGTGGTAAAACTTGTCCACCGCTGGGATCGTTGCCTCAATCGGAGATTATGTGGATAAATAAAAGTTGAATTGTTCTATCGAATGTACATGGGTTTATTTTTTTTCCCGGTCACGGTTTTAGAGGGAAAAGATGTGAGTCATCCTCATAATAAGTTTTTGATCACCCTCATAAATAAGTTTAACCGTATCACTCTTGGTTCCTTTATTCAGTATCAAAATAACAGCCAGGAGATTGTCGAATATTTTTTGAATGAGAGCGTTTGTCTAAGGTGACTTCAACCTGCGCCGCACCCGATGCAATATGAACTTTCTCATTTGTCGACATCATGCAATTTTTGATTAGGATGCTCTTCTTCTCACGACTGTCCTGGTAAGGGTGACGCTAAAACAGCAGTGCAATCGGTATAGTTCACATAATCCCTGAAGTATACAAAGACTTGCAGCTCGTTCAGGGAGAAACTGGAGAAATCACTCTAATAAATAATAAAATAAGAGGGCATGGCTGTCAGCTTGTCCGCAACAATTCAGTTGGTTAGAGTAGCGACCCATTTAGTCGTGGTCCCTAGTTCCATCCCAGGTCGCGGAATTTTTCCTTTATTACTTTATTCTATCTTATTTAATCTTATAAAAAATTGTCGTATGTAACAAAGGATTCTGTGGAGAAAACGGAACCGCATGATACAGCTGCATACATTGTGACAATGGACGAATATTGGGATCAGATCGGTTGATGATAAATCGCATTCTCTCATTAACAGCATGCCATAACGCATAAAATTATGCATACAAACTAAGATCAACGAAATTATATATGGAATTGTATTATACTTAAGTTTTCCCAATATAATATCAACTTAATCCATTCTGATTTAAGCTTGATTTTATTATAACATTTAATATCAGTAAATAATTAAATTTTACTTACACTTTCCTTTATATTCCTTGCACGACTATTACATTTCCCGAGTGTACACCGCGTTCTATCATTGCACGAACTGTTTTTTTTTAAATTACCACTCGTAGACAAAACTTCCTTTTTATATGTACATCGTGTAGTCTTAGTGTCAGATTGCTGATAAATCAGAGGTTTTAATATTTTCAAAATATTAAAATTAGCACAATTAATTATATATTCGATTTGCTTCTCACGTCATATTGTTCGCTATCTGAAATATTTGACATATTCACCTTCGAATTTTCTTGATCAGCTTCATATTCGTGGCTCTAAAGATAGAAAAATTGGGAATTAAAAATTTCTTTAATATTAAAATTGAGAATTACATTTAGACAAATTTATAAGTCCGCTCACCACTCTCAAATCCTTAACGCAGGCACAAGCTACAGCTCGTCCAGCGGAAAAAAAAAGTTAAGTCAAAGTCGGGAAATTCAAAATTAGCCAATCAAACCACTTTGATTGCTTTATTTTGAATTTCATGGCATTGACAATGCTTTTCTTTCACTAGGTGATAGGGAGATTAACTAGTTTTAGTAGCGTAACTCAGATTTTCCTGTATTTAGTTCAGCTAATATACCTTCTGTATTTAGTATCAAGTATGAGTCTTAATTGAGCTAAATGAGACATATATGGAAAATATTTCATACAACATTAAATTCTACTTACACTTCCAGATTTAATTTCCACACGATTACTGCATTTATCACCATTGCACAAACATTTGTAAGTACACGAACTTTCCTGTTTTCTACAACTACATCGTCTATTAGAACAATCTTGCTTACATTTACACTGCGAATTTTCTATTCCTGAAAGCTGAAATTTTTTTTAATCAGAGGTTTTACTATTTACAAAATAATAAAATTAGCACAATTATCTTAATTGATTTGCTTCTCACTTTACTTATTCTCCTTCTCACTTCACATATTTTTGACTTTGAAATATTAGCAGGACTTGAATAGAACTTTTCTAGATCGTCTGTTTTCTGAAAATTGAAATAATTTAATAATTACATTTAGACAACTTTTTAAGCAGTGTCTGAAAAGCTTCAGTTTACCTAAAACATAAAAGATAATGAATACCATTAACATTAAAACATATCTTTGGAAGGTACTCTCAATGACGACCTGTAGCTGCATAAACTCTGACATAAATCATTTTACACAACCGCACAACTGTATCTGTTACTTTTGAGATAAACTGCAATGCTATGTCGAGTTCTGTTATCTCACCATTTGCATCATTTGTGACAGATTAAAGTACCATAAATATTATTGCAAATTACTTACCAGAGACATGACAAGTTCACACTTGACAAGACATCAAATAAGTTCCATATATATGACCTAATATTTTGTCCTTGGAGGTTTGGAGTTTAAAAGAATAAGCGAACTAAATAAATTGACCATCATCTCAGACCAACAGTTGACACTCCATTATTATTGGATCCTCGTTATAACGAACGCCTCGATGTAACGAATTGTTTTAGAAGACCCGGCAAAAATTAACCGATTTAATGTACAGGGTGTTTCACATGTTTATTACTCAAAAACTATTACAGATTTTAACGTGATTTTTTTTATTCATAAAGAAAAACTCAAAAAGTTTCTTAGCATGCCTTAATAAATGTCAATGTGTCTCCCATTTATGGCGTGAAAGACGTAAAAGCGAATCTCATTTTCCTCCCATGTTCGGCATAAACCGATCTGTGGACACGCTTGACCTGTCAAAGCTCGCATGGTTGCATTACCATAAATAACAATTTAATGTAAAAAAATTTAGTTTGTAATGCTATGATAAAATTTATTTTAATGTTTGTCAAATATGAATAAAAATATAATTAAATGCATGAAATCCAGTGATTGTGTAACTTATTTATTTATTAGACATTAAAAGAAACCACAAACAAACACAATTCAATCTGAAATCGAAAAATTTATTTGAACAATTAATATACAGAAATTGAACAAACAAATAATAATAAAAATAATTAGAATAATTAAACAGGGTAATTTAAAGATTTACAACATTGGTTCCATTTGGACTTTCGACAGGTATTAAATTCAGAGTTGATAGAGTGTTTGTCTTGAATGATTTCACATCTCACGAGTAAGCTCGTTTGTATAAGTGTTGTTCAATATGTCTTCCATAGAATAACATGATGATAATTTCAGGTAATGTAGGCAATGATGACCGCAAGTGTCAGACATCTGATGTTGCACTATTCTCGTGTTGTAGATCCATTTTTCCGCGTGCATAAACATGAACGGTTGGCATTGTGGTTGAGGAAACATTCCGAAAGAATCGAAGATGTATGCTTGTTTGTTGGAGGGTATAAAGAAAGCCACCCAGTGCGTGCCTGGTTTACTGGAATCGTCCGTATTAGCTATGAGCAAAGAGTAGTGTATATGTGAGACAAAATCACATAATCCCGTTTTGCTTTGAGAATCATGAACCCTTGCCTGTCACAGAATATGGGCATAATCAAGAATTATGAAATTAATTTTATTTTCAGCCTCAGAACATCGGAGCATGGCCACAACCACGTGGTTAATCAAGATAATGTCACCAGCCAGATGAGTGACCACACCCGAGATTGGAAACCCTATCAAAAGTAATCAAACAGGAACCCCACCCCTTTGGCGGCACCTAATCTGTCCGGCTGTCTTGTATGTCCGGTCATCTCTGCCTTATTACTCTTTTAGTTTCATGATTTCACGTGTGGACATGATCTCCACCTGGTGCCTGGCCTCCGGTTTTAATTTTAGAGTGGCTCTCTCAACATCGATGGCTATGTTCGTGATCTCCTTCTTGTGCAATGGCTTCGCGATATTATATTTTAATCATTTATTGAGCAGCTTCTTTTCGTCTTGTCCACCATTTCAAGGAATTTTTCTTATGTCCATTACGATCGTGCGTAGTAGTCATATTAACCAGGCTTAAATGGTATTTCATAATGTCGTTGTTAAGTCTCACTTTTTTGCATAGCGGTCGGATTTCCTCAATTACCCTCCCCCTCTTAGCAAAGACGGCGGAACGATCCTTTATTCTGATGAAGTCCAGTTCGTAGCAATATTTATTGAACCAAAGGTTCAGCAACGTCTTAGCCAATTTCACTAACCTATAAGATAGGAACTGGCATACATTGATGAAAGACATGACTAGTATCACGAGTAAAATGAGAAAATAAAAACAAAGGTCTAAAGTTATAGTGGAAACAAAGTTTTTTAAGTACTAGAAACTCACCATTTTTTTTAAACGTGAAAACTCATCGGGAAAAAAGAATGGTTCCGATATTAATCAGTTACGAGGGACGTTCAAGTCAAACAGGGACTTTTGCATTTATAAAAAAGAAGAAAAAAATTTAAGAGTGGGCACAGCATTTATTTTTTCAACATATTCCTCTGCTACATTTGTGTACGTATCCCAACGTTAACTAATGCCTAAGGTGTGTCCCAAAAATATAAAGGCATTAAGCTTTGGTTGTTATTATTTGTTGCAGTTATTTGTTGATAATGTGATTTTATTATAACATTCTTTTAACCGAAATACAAAGAATATTTGTTTCACAATCGGTACTTAATAATTTTAACATACAATTAGACCAAAAACGTAAAGTGAGCAATTTTTGCTGTCCCATAAAATCCCAAATAGGATGTTCTAAAGTGTTCAGTCTAATTTACATATCTATATTAGGCTTACATTTCAACTCTTGTTAACTTTATTACATATTGCATTTCCTTATTAAACATGGGTAGGAAAAAATCCTTAACCGATAATGAAAAGGGTCAAATTGTTGCTCTGAAAGAAGAAGGCTATTTAAATCGTGCTATAGCCAAAATTATGGGACAAAAACACAAACAGGGCATCCGTGTACGTTGTCAGTAACAGCAAAGCGCCAGATCATCAGAACTGTATCAAAGGGTACAAACTCCTTGCGTCAAGTTGTTGCAGATCCAAGCATTAATGTTTCAAAATCAACTGTTTTTTGTCAATACCTGCAGTACCAAAAAATAAAGTCTGCAGCATATCTACAACCATACCACAAGACAAAGCGTGTTCAGTGGGCAAAAAAGAGAATGGCCTGGAATGAACTTTGGAAAAAAGTCATCTTTTCAGATGAGAAAAAATTCAATATAGACGGACCCGATGGCTGGAAGTATTTCTGGTGTGATTTGAGAAAGGATCAGCAACTATTCTCAAAACGCCAACAAGGAGGCAGATCTGTGATGATGTGGAGTGCCTTCAGCTTCAATGGACGAGCAAAGATGGCGTTTGTCAGCGGCTGGATGAATGCTTTTGCCTACCAGAAGTTACTGGAGGAATATCTTCTCCAGTTTATTTATGAATTGGAAGTTGAGGTGTCTTTTTCCAGCAGGATAACACACTTATCCATACAGCATGTTCTAATTACGAATGGTTTCTATCCAATGGAGTGCCTGTTATGAATTGGCCTGCACTTTCCCCCGACTTGAATCTGACGGAAAACCTGTGGGGGTTGTTAGTCAGGAAGGTTTACGCCAATGGTCAACAATATTCATGTGTTAATAAATTAAAAGATGTTATTGTTGCTAAATGGGCATAAATCGACAAGAAGACTTGTGAAAACTTAAGCACATTAATGCCAGAGCATGTATTCAAAGTCATTAGCAAAAATTATTCCTTTTTATGTACCCTATTATTCCTTCAAAATTCATTTTTCTAGGCGTTGCAGAACCTGAGTTATTCACTTGTTGATCTTGTGGCGGCATTTTTATTTCTGTTCATATCTCAGTTAGCGTTCAAATTCAGACCGACATTGTATTAAAAGAAAATGTTCATTCTGGTCACCTCGGTCATTGCTTACAGTTATACACACTTTTTACTTTTTTTATACACACTTTTATATAAATCAAATTTTACTTATCTTAGAGAACACTTACTCAAATGAACCTTCACCTATAAGGTAACGTACCCAAAAAGCTCAATAATGAAGTATAAAAACCAGAGTAGAGGTTATTTAATTAAAGGGGGGGTTAATTATTTTACAATATAAAAATTCCATTAGACCACTTGTAATCTTGTAAGTCATCAACAGGAAATAATCCACACGAGTTAAATACTTAATATTACATTTCATGCTAATGTGTTGTTTTAATAGCTTTTTTAATTATAATTATTTAAATTTAATAATCTTAATAATGTTAACTCTAAATGTAACTCTAACTTGAAACGGTAAAAACTTAAGAGTAAAATTCAAATGTGGATTATTTCCTGTTGATCACTGTACATTTAAATTTTACTTACACTTTTCTGTACATTCTTCACATGATTATTATTTCTCCTGATTGTGCCCAGACTTACATCATTGCCTAAAGTGCGTTTTTTAAAATCACCATTCAAATTAGATGAGCGATCTTTTTTGCACTTATGTTGGGAAGTTTCTGATGGTGAATGCTCTATTTCTGAAATAGCTGACAAATTAATATTTTCTTCGTCAGTTGATTCCTAAAGATTGAAAAGACGGGAATTAACAATTTCTTTAATTTTAAAGTTGAGAATTACATTTAGATAACCATAAAAGCAACAGCTGAAAAATGTTAATTACTTAGAACATAATAGATAATGGAATGGACACTATTAACATAAGGCTGGACTTCATGAAAGAGAAGTAATCCTAACCGTTTACTTTACCACCCAATTACAACTATATATGTTATTAATGGCTTTGCGAAAAAAATTTCAATGCCAAATCAGAAAATCAAATTTGCTATTAGGTGCCAAATATTAAATCCCAGAAATGTGGACAATATGAAAAATGAACTAAATATTAGCATTAAAAAAATGAATTATGCAATAATAATTCTTCTCCACTCGCCTCATCTTTTCACCAGTTACGGTTTTTTTACTACAGTACTTCAGAAATGAGCATGCTACAAACGCGTTCCGGCAGAGAGAGAACGAAACAATTAAGACTTTACTAAACGTGTTTGGATTGTGGAGGGATAAATGAACACTCTCAGTTAATAACAAAGAAACAACTTTTAATAGTAAAACTGATTACAAGATGAGAATTAAAAGAGGAAAACTAGAGTAAAACAAGATAATAAAAACCAACTTAAATATCAATTATACAAGATAAGGAGCAGTTTCATAATCTTTCAATTAAATAAATATACGAGGTGCATTCAAATTTGACCTGGACTTTATTTTTTATAAAATCAGGAAACGCACCCCCCCCCCCCCCCCCCACACATACATACCAGCTATTTCTCAAAGAACTCTCCATGCTTCTCTACACACTTTTTTCCAGCGTTTTGGGAGCATCTGGATACCGGTTCTGTAGAAATCTTCAGGCTTATGTCGAAACCACGTCAGGACAGCCTTTTTCACTTCCTCCTTGGAGCCGAACTCTGCGCTCCCAACAACTCTTTCAATGGTCCAAAAAGGTGATAGTCGCAAGGGGAGATTTCCGGGCTGCATGGAGGATTTCGTAAGATTTGAGTTCCGTCTGTGTGTCATAGTCAGTTTGGCTGTGTGTGGTCCGGCATTGTCTTGCAGAAAACAAACACCACTGGTAAGGAGTCTTGGTCGATTTTTCCTTAGTGCCGGCTTTTAAATTAAAATTCAAACTGTGAAAAATGAAGATGAGAGAAAAGTCTCGAAAAAGTTTATTTAAATCCCTAATTTTGTATCGTCTAGACATCGTTGCTCCACCTTTCTGCCTACATATCAGTTCCTGTTCAGTATTTTCTGTCTTCCAACTGTACCGCCTTTCTGCTTAAAATATCTGTGCCTCGTTCAATATTTCAATCAATTTACATCATCTCGGGTAAACAGTTACACATTTAGCTGGATACAATCGATGGAATTTATAATATATCAAATAATTGACCGGTGCTTACTTTCTAGCTGGAAGATGATGTAAATCGAATCGCGTCGGTAATTAAAAGTTATTATTACTTAACCAGTACCTTTGTTATGTTTTAATTTTTATAGAATAAGTTCTGGACTTACATATCTGGATCGTTCCTAGACCCTATATATATAAATCAAATTTTAAATACTGTATGATACATCAGAGAAACTTACTCAAATGAACCTCAAAGTATAAGATAAACTACCAAAAAAATTCAATCATGAAGTATAAAAAACAGGGTACATGTTATTTAATTAAATGGGGGTTTAATTATTGTACTTTATAAAAATGCCTTAAACAACTAGTAATCTTATACATTTTGTACATTTAAATTTTACTTACACTTTTCTGTACATTTTTCACGTGACTATTACTTCTCCTGACATTGCGCAGACTTCCATCATTGCATAAAGTGCCTTTTTTTAGAACACCATTTAAATTATATGAGCGATCTTTTTTGCACTTACGTTGGAAAGTTTCTGATGGTGAATGCTCTATTTCTGAAATAGCTGACAAATTAATATTTTCTTCATCAGTTGATTCCTAAAGATTGAAAAGAGGGAATTAACAATTTCTTTAATTTTAAAATTCAGTACACGTATAACCATATAAGCAATAGCTGAAAATTTGCAAATTACTTAAACATAATAGATAAAGGTAATGAACAATATTAACATAAGGCTGGACTTCTGATATTCATTTTACAAAAAAGAATTTATCCTAACCAGTTATAAACTATATTTGCTATTAATGTCTTTACGAGAAAAGTATTAATGCCATATCAGAAAATCAAATTTGCTATTAGGTGCTAAATATTAGGTACTAGTAATGTAGACAATATGAAGAATGATAAAAATTGTACTATTGTGTAATATCATGATTGACAAGAATGGAAAGGAAATTGTGACGAGGGGGTAATAAAAGAATGAATAACGCAGTAATGATTCTTCGCCTCATCTTTTCTCCCATTAAGGTTTTTTACTTCTGAATTGAGCAGGCTACAAACGCGTTCCAGCAGAGAGAGGACGGTACAATTAAGACTTTACTGAACGTGTTTGGATGGTTTAGGGATAAATGAAAACTCGCAGTTAATAACAAAGAAACAACTTTTAACAGTAAAACTGATTACAAAATGAGAATTAAAAGAGGAAAGACAAGAAAAACCAAATATTAGTTAGATAAGAGAAGGACTGTTGATAATCTTTATTACTTACTTACTTACTTTTCAAACCCACTTATCCATTAGGGTCGCGAGGGCAGCAGCCCTATGGAGGATCTCCAGCGATCGCGATCTTCCGCCATCAAGCGCATGTCCTCCCTGGTAATACCCAAGTGGCTCGAACCCAGGAGGATAAACTTTCAATTAAATAAATATATAAATCTCCGTTTTTAATATTGGTAAATGATATAAATGATAAAATGAAATTAATATAAATACATAGTCGCCAATTTAAGTTCTGATGAAAGTTGGACTCGTTGAGGGATAGAAGAAATCACGAAACAAAGTTACAGATCTTGTAGAAATACAGATAGAAGACAGTAGAAAGGTTGAATCAATAGACCAATAAATGTAAATTATTATTAAAAAATTAAAGACATATACAGGGTGTTTTTGAACTCTGGCACAAACTTTACAGGGTTGATTAGTGATAACATACTGAACCCCCATCACACTCGGGTCATCTGAGAGATTCTGATGTTAAGTTTTTCTTTTTTTCCGGATAGCCAATAGATGGCAAACTCTGTCATTCCGTCTCAAACTGTGTTCGTTTAGATCGTATGTGAAATTTCAAAATTTTCATCTGTGAGATACCCGCGTGCATCCTTATAAGTATTCAACTTTCACCGTTTCTTAAAATTAATTTTACTAATATAAAGGTATTAATGTACTATTACATGCAACGTGGTATTTTCGGTATCAGTTTAATACTAGCCCTAGAATTCACGAATTAAGGCGACCGCGTTCATTCATGAATTTTCTTTCACAGTTCGGAATGGAATCCAGTAAACGCCTCGTGATGCAAAATGAAAACGATATAAATGACGTAATGAAGATGCTAATGGATGACGAATATGAAGAATTTGTGCAGAGTTCTGAAGATACAGACACCGATGCTTCTGAATGTCCCATGCCAATAAACTTGCAAACACTACCAGAGGGACAAAATGAGCAAAGTGATGAGAGAGATGATGATGTTTCAGAAGATTCTGATGTTGAAAGTGTTGATCATTTCATAACTGAACAGAAATGTAATAGGAAAGTAATAAATTCTTGGAAATGGAGGAAAGCACCTCTATCTGCGACTAGGAAGAGGGCATCGCAAAACATTTTAATACATCTTCCAGGTGTCAAAGGAAATGCAAAAAATGTTAACGAAGTATATTGAAAAAATTAACAGAACCTGAAGCTGCTTCAAGAGAGCAAACAAAAAAGACGACAATGTGAACCTTGCAGCCGCCAAAAAAGAAAAAGATACACAAAATACTCTTGTTATAAATGCCACAGTTTTCTATGCTTGGCAGACTGTAAATTTGAATGTATATCTGATTGCAATTCAAACAATAATTCCTAAATAATAATAATAATCTAAATGACAATTAACATTTCTAAAAATGGTTAAATTCTGTTTTTATATATTATTAATAGGTACCAAGAGATTCCTGTAATTATTGAAAGAAAATTTGTGATACTTTGTAATCTTATTTTTCATACATATATAATTTAATTAACCATAAAATGATATGTATAAGTGCTTGTAATTTTAATGGACGCTTATTTAATAATTTTATAATAAATATTGGAATTCATTGAGCCTCTGAGAATTCTTTTTGGAAACTGAGTTTGAAAGTCATCTGTCAGATGACCGCGTGTTAACTGTAATGATTTTCAGCCGTGTGTGATGGAAGGTTAACCATTAAATTGCTACAGGTAAAAATGTTGGAAGTACTCAATGTAACACCAGTTGAATTATGCATGCAAATTAGATCTTGAAATTTTCACTGTGGACCGTTGGCTCCTTGAACCTTTGGAGTGTTGTTTTACTCCTGGAAACTCTTGCACTTGATGGCAGCATACACCAATAAAGAATTTGTACAAGGAGTGGCCGATGGGAATGCCGCATTTACCCCAATCGGCGGTTACCAAACCTTTCAACGTGTACACCGCCAACTTCGTGAAAGTGGAACATTCCGTGTTCATAGGCCTGAAACAGGACGAGGCAGACATGTTCGAACACTTAATTTGGAAGAAGACCTTCTGAATGAGGTGGAGGCTAATCCAGAAACAAGTACTACAGCCATTGCTCAACACCATGGTGAGCAGCAACTCCATCTTTTTTATATACAGAGGGTACAAGCCTTAAACAGTGAAGATTATCCTCAGCGTGTTCAATTTACCAGTGGTTTCTTCCATAAACTGCCAGATTTTTCTGCACATGTTCTGTACACAGATGAAGCTATGTTTACAAGAGAAGATATTTTAATACCTACAATGCCCATTTCTGGAATATAGAAAATCCACTTGTTGTGTGGCCACATGCATAATTCGTGACTAACAACGTTTTAGTGTTAATGTTTGGGTAGGAATACTCAATGACTTCTTGATTGGGCCATATCTTCTTCCACCTTGACTCAATGGCCAGGTCTACCAAACGTTTTTAGAAGAAAAATTGCTAGAATTGTTGGAACATGTACTAATTGCCATTCGCAATCGTATGCGGTTACAACATGATGAGGCCCCTGCACATTTCAGCATTTGTGTGCGGAATTACCTCAATAAATTGTTTGGGTCCAGTGGATTGGCAGAAGCGGATCTATTGCTTGGCCAGCCAGGCCTCCTGATTTGTCATCTCTGGATTATTTTTTCTGGGAACCATATTTGTCAAGTTTATGGGACTCCCGTTAACACAGATGAGGACTTGGTTGCCTGAATTGCAGTTGCAGCTGGAAATGTACGTGAATGCCAGGGATTTTTTTAAACTGCTTGCCAATCAATGTCTCGACGATGTCAGGCACATGTTCCTGTTCTTGGTATCCTTTAAACAGTTACTATAATCAGTTTTCAATAAAATTGTTAACTTTTTTCCCTGTAGCGATTCAATGGTGAACGTTGGACCATCCACTCTTTGGTAAAAAAAAAAAAATATTCAGTATGTAATCACCTATTATGTGAAATTTGTGTACCGGGTTCAAAGATTTCCTGTATTTACTTAACACAAAAGCAGAACAACATTAAATCTTCAAATAAACAATCAAAGCACATCATTGTAATGATTTTTCTAATGTACAGGTTCGAAAAGTAAAATATGGCGTCGACCATGACAGTCGAGGTTCCTGGTTCGAATCCATGTCGCAGAATTTTTCCTTCCATTTTTCTATAGAAAAATCATTACCTGACGTGTTTGGAGATTCATCTCCAGTATATTCTTCTTCTTATTATTATTATTATTTAAAGCGCATCATTGTTTCATTATTTCATTTTAAACTTTTAAATCAAAATTCAAACTGAAAAACTAAATATGAGAGAAAAGTCTCGAAAAAGTTTTTTATTTAAATCCTCAATATTGTATCCTCAAGACCTCGTTTCTCCACTTTTCTCCCTATACGTATATCGGTTCCTGTTCAACATTTACTGTCTTCCAACTGTACCGCCTTTCTGCTTAAAATAACTGTGCCTCATTCAACATTTTAACTGTCTTGTCTTCCATTTGTATTTCTGCAGTTTTTCTATAAGATCTGGAACATTGTTTCCTGATTTCTTCTATCCCTCAACAAGTCCAACTTTCATCAGAACTTATATTGGTGACTATTTATTTATATTAAATTTTTTATTTATATCATTTACCAACATTAAAAAAAAGATTCATATACGGGTCTTTTGCTTTTATAAAATAGAAGAACAAATTAAAGAGGTGTACACGGCATTTATTTTTCAGCATACTCCCCTGCTACGTTTATGCACTTATTCCAACGTTTAACTAATGACTAGAAAGCGTCCGCATAGAAAGATTATCAGCACGTCTGAACCGCCCTTGGGTATCCAGTGATCAGTATGAGCTCGCGCGTTGTCTTGAAAAAACAGGCCGCTTTTTTTCTACATCACTCAGAACCCGACAATATGACGGGCGGTGTAATCGAACCGTGTACTTCACAGCAATTACGCTGGGAAGTAGTGCCATATCCTCCTTACAACTGGATCTCGCTCCAAGTGATTTCACCTCTTTGGACCCCTATAACAGATTCTCGGTGGGCACTGATGATAATGAAAGCTGTCCTTCTATGGTTCAGACTTACTGACAAATCTTTCTATTCGGACGCTTTCCAGGCATTAGTTAAACGTTGGGATAAGTACATAAATGTAGCAGATGAATATGTTGAAAAATAAATGCTGTATCCACTCCTTAAAATTTGTTCTTCTATTTTATAAACACAAAAGTTCTACTTTCACTTGAACGCCGTCGTTTTTATTAACTGAAAGTTAACTATCAACTTGTGATCCTAAGGCGTTAAAATTAATTATCACTAAATAGCCAAACTAAGAGCTAAAATTATTGAATGATTAAAGAAAATCAATTTTAATATCTTATAATTATAATAAAACAAATACGAAATGTACACCTGATCATATAATCTAAATTTTATCAAAGCGGTTTTGAGAACAACAGCACTGACACATATGAGAATCTTAAATCGATTGTCAATATGGCACCTCTTATACGGTGCTAAAATGTATATGACAATTAGATCGGTCATTAGATACAGTCTATTCAATCATTCAGTTCTGGAATATCTCTCACCTTCAAACATGGATCCTCCGATGACGCAGTAGCATAGTTCGATTCTTGGCGGATCTCCTTACGTAGGCACCTTCTTGCTGGCGTGGGTGCCTTCTTGCACTTTGCTGTGTCACTGGAGTCGCTACGACGCCTATCCGACCTGGCCATCTTTTCCTGCTATGCCCTTCTCAAGCTGGTCATTTCTCATTTTCATACGATTTCCCATACGATTTTCTCAGCTGCCTTGTGCTCCAACACAAAAGAGGCCATCTCGCAACTCCGATAAGACTGATATCTCTGATTTAACTCTAACGGCCGTATTCACAACCTAGTATCAAACCGCGTCTCAGTATCAAAAGTGAGTAGCAGCAAAAACGGTATTCACGACGACATAAACTGCCATAGCATAGCAGCAACAAATCTGAACCTAGTATCACTTGATACGCAGTTTTCAGCGACGCAGTTTGAGACGCGGTTTGCTACTAGGTCGTGAATACGGCCGTTAATCGACTGAATGACTGAACAACTCGAAGAATCTCCCTACTTTTTGTGCAGGAGTTTGAAAAAACAAGAAGCAAGGAATCGTCCAATCACTTAGGGTAATCCCACGTGTCTCAGGCCGCTGCTCTCTTAACGAACTTAAGATAAACAACCCCGTCCCGATAAAGAAAAAAAAAAATTCCCACGCGGACGAAGCCGTCGGAAGCTCGCCCGATGAAACGCCTACACTAAACACAAAAATTGTCTCACATACGTTTGATTATGTAAGCTAAACAAAGGATAAATTTCCCATGCCAAATGTTTATACCTAATTAAGGGACGCTGAACGGATCTGTCATGAAAAAGGCCGCTCTGAAACGATCCCTTCATTCCCATCATAAGAATAATTTTGCCAAATAATTCTTACTTTTTCTAAAAATGTTAAGATTACCAAATTAAACTTATGAAATAAGGCCGGGGATGGAAACAAACCCTGAATGGTGGAAATAGAATTTTAGACTATTGTCATGTAGAAGCTATTAAATTCTTTTAAAGACGTAGGAGGAGGGTAATTCTGTTTTCCAAAATGGACCAGAGTAGCTTGATGATACTGAGGAGTGGTGATATATGTTTGAACTTGTACTCATCAGTCCTCATGCTTCTCAAACAAATACTGGACACTGCCAATATTTAGATGGAGGCATCCAAGAAAATGCCATCTCTGCACTTTGGCATGGATTTGTTTGCTTTAAATATTAACCCTTTCAGGCCCCATTTTATTCTTTTAATGGCAGAATTTTTTCCTTGCTTGAAAACTGCTAAATAACATGTACTAATGAGAAAAATATAATAATTTAAAATTGCGATTTACGACGATAAATCACCCACTCACGTCCATCACAACGGAAATGGGTGTCTGTAAAAATTATTTTTATAATGTAATAAACAAATAGAAAACCTAGAAATAATATAAATATGTAAAAAATACTTGCGCATGAATTTAAGAGCCATATACATAAAAATCATATGCAGGATGTTATTAAATTTCATGACCAAAGTGATAGGGGTGATGAAATATGCGATTCTAAGCAAAAAAGTTCATATGAACATGGGTCCGAATTTGAACGATAACTGAGTTATGAACAGAAATAAAAATGCCGCCACTAAGATCAAGAAGTTAATAGCTCACTTTCTACAGCATCTAGGGTGATGAAACTTGGAAGAATAATAGATACATAAAACTGTGTATAGCGTTAAAATTTGAACGAATTCTAACGAGTAGTTCCCGAGTTACGCACTCAACATCGTAACACGTGCTCACATGTGATAACCACCACATATTGACTACGTAACTCGGAAACAACTCGTTGGAATTCGTTCAAATTTTAAAGGTATACACAGTTTTATGTATCCTATTATTCTTCTAAGTTTCATCATCCTAGATGTTGTAGAAAGTGAGTTATTAACACTCCAGAGGTAGCGCGGGTGTTTGTAACACGGATGGTGGCGCGCGGTCTACGAGACCGCATTTTAAAATTACTTTTTTTAATGTTCAAAAATGAAATTCATGAATATTTATATCTAGCATTTAATTTACCTCATTATTAATATAACACCTCAAAAACTTTTCAATATTATCTAAAAAACGCAACTTTTAGAAAGAAATTTATAAACCCTTCTTTTCTTCCGTCAAAATTAGAAATGAATATTTCAAGAAATGCATTTATAAAAATAAAATAGTTGAAAATTGATACTCTGCATTATTTTTACTTTTCATACATAGATACTTTCTTACATAAAAGAAAACCATTATAAAAATGAATAATAGCAATCATTTCTTAGAGGATAAAAATGCCTATTTTGTATTGTAAAAAAACTATAAAATAATTTTTCTCGATATTCAAAATTAGTTTATCCAAAACTAGTATAAACTTTCATATATATTTATAGAAGAGTTTATTGCTTTTGAAATTCAGAAAATAAATAGCATTCGTATACTTGCATTATTATTTGCGTTTCGCTCCAAATATTTTTCAAATAAAATTTCTAAGTAGGAAAATACTAATAAACAAAAAATATATTGGAAATTAACTGGAGAATTTGTTTAGGTAATAAAAAAAATTAAAAAGAAGTATAAAAAAATGACTTTTACATCAAATTATTTTAGTAACGAAATTGGTGGCACACAATCCCTGAGACCGCAAGTCCTATATATGTAAATCTAGGGAAGAAATCGTGGATTATAACATACCGACTTCTAGAAGGGTCCAAGTTGGAAGAATAAAGAAGTGGTCATTTGTTTCTTTTAAATTCATAAGAAAATATTCATAAAAAATGTAGTGATGCGGTCCCTGAGACCGCGCTTCATCTTTGGAGTGTTAACTTGTCGATCTTAGTGGCGGCATTTTTATTTCTGTTCATATTTCAGTTATCGGTCAAATTCGGACCCATGTTCTTAAGAACTGTTTTGCTTAGAACCGTATATTCCATCACCCCTATCATTTTGGTGATGAAATTTAATAACACCCTGTATGTCCATTGTAATGGACACAGGGACTGAAAGGGTTAAGTTAGGCCGGTAGAATGCCACTATATGGTTATCAAAATTAAAACACTCTTCCACCATGTTTCATTGTTGGAATTAAGCAGTGTAAATCATACCCTTCTTTAAGCATTCAACACACACACACAAACAAACGCGCATATATATTCATCCCATGGTGAAAACTTCAAAAAGGATAATTTTGATATTAATTCTCTCCTATTACTTGAAAACAAGTAAGTTTTTGTGGCATTGCTCACACTTAATTAAAACTCTGTGTTCTGTCAGAATATGTACTTAATGCAGGTAGTAACTTAAGCCACACATTACATAACATAGATTTTTCCGTATAAACAGAATTAAGCAGTTGAATATAACTAAACGTCTAGGTAGATTTCTGAGACTCGGCTAATAAAGTTTTTATATTTCGTCAGAAGTATTAATTGACCTAAATGAGACAAATAGTCGAGTCGCATTAATATGACCACCTCTTATTTGTGATATCAGCGCTAAATAATCAATCTCAGAAGGCACTAAATAAATGAAGCAATAAATGACATGTCATCAGTAGATTGTGTGAGTATATTTACAGTGTGTTGTAGGCATTCGAAAACCATTTTAAGTGTTGTAATGCAGAAACGGAGCGATTTAGCAGACGTACGAAAAGGAATGATTATTGGCAAGGGTGACAGCATTTCAGAAACTGCAGTTTGTGAACTGTTCGCTTGCTGCGGTGATAAAACTGTACCGCGCATAGCAAAATGGCACTAGAGAAAATAAGGGGCATGGTAATTCTGGTGCTCCACGAGCTAAAGATGAAAGAGGGAAACGGTGGCTACTTAGCAACTTGCTGCCTAAATGAACCAAGGGGCTAGCGCAAGTGTATCCAGAATGACAGTTCAGCGAACGTTGTTCCGTATGAGAATGGATAGTGACAGCACCTATACTAACGTCTCTTTATCAGAGGAAGAGGCTGGATTTCCACAGCAGTACCGACACTGGACATCCACTGATTGGCAAAAGGTTGCCTTCTCAGATGAAACACGCTTTTTCCTCACGTTTTTTACGCCCTTCAACCATTTATGGACGACAACAAACTGGCGGAAGCAACGTTATGGTTTGGGGAATTTTTCTTGGCATTCTCTGCGTGCGCTCATCATTGTGGATGGCAGTATGAATCAATTTAAGTAGGTATTGATCTTTGCTGACCGTGTACACCCAAACAAAGATATAGTTTTTCCTGGGCATGATGGCATCTTCTAGCACAACAATGCGAAATTTCATACCGCTGAAATTGTACGTGAATGGTTAGAAAAGCACCTGGAACACTTTACTATACTTCCTAGTCCACAAAGTCCTCGGACTTTAACCCAATCAAACATCTATGGGACCGCCTCGCTCCATGGATAGATATTTCATCTCGCATTCAACAGCTATCAACTGAACTGCAGTCATTATAGATCAGTATCCCTGCGAACAGTTTCGAGCACCTCATTGAGTCTCTCCTATCCCGCCTAGCCGCTGTCCGGTTATTCCGAACATTAACAGGTGGTCCCATTAATGTGACTCGACTGTTTACATGGAAAACATTTCATACAAACTTACTTACCCTTTCCGGTTTAATTTCCGCACGATTAATGCATTTCTCATCATCGCACCCACATCTGCAAGTGCATGATCTCTGCTGCATTCTACAACTGCATTTTCTATTACCACAATCTTGTTTGCATTTACATTGCAAATTTTCTTTTCCTGAATCCTGAAATTTTTTTTAAGTTAAGGTTTTACTATTTACAAAATATTAAAATTAACACAATTATCTAAAATGATTTGTTTCTCACTTTACTTGATCTGCTTCCCACTTTACGTATTTTGGACTTTGAAATATTTACAGGAGTTGAATAGGACATTTCTAGATCGTGTGTTTTCTAAAAATTAAAAGAAAGGAATTAAGAATTTCTTTAATTTTGAAATAAATTGATAATTACATTTAGACAACTTTTTAAGCAGTGTCAGAAAAGCTCCAACTTACGTAAAACATAAAAAGTAACGGATACCAATGGCATAAAAACCCATTCCTCCACCATGATTATAGTTTATGATTCTATGAAACATATCTTTGGAAGCTATTCTCAATGAACCTGTACACCATAAACACCGTCATAGATCATTGTGTACTACTGCAGAGTTACGACTGCTTTATCTATTATTAATGACTTCAGCGTTTGTGATAAAGTGCAATATGTATGAAGGTAATGTGTTTTGTTATCTCACCTTTTGTGTCTCATTTGTGACAGATTAAATTACTATAATAGTCATTGGAACGCACTCGCTGGAGACAGGGCAGATTTCCCACATGAAATTAAGACATCAAATAGGTGTCGACCTTGGGAAGTGGATATAAGGCCTAATATTTTGTCCTTAAATATTTGGAGATTCAAAAGAATAAACCAACTGAATAATTTATAATCACCTCAGACAAACAGCTGAATCTCCATTATTAAAGTGAAATATCTTATTTATCTGAATCAATGCAAGAAAGATTTAAATATCTACTGGAGATTCTACGTGCGCAGAATTACTTTGCCTTTGACAATATCTTCTACTCTATTCTAGACAGGGTAGCCATGGGCTTCCCAATCAGTTCTGTAATATTCGAAATCTTCTTACAGTCTTTTGTCTTCAGCACCACTGCTATAAACAGTGAGAAGTGGCATTTCATGAATAAATGCCATGCAGAATTATGGCAATTTTGTTATCAAAATGCACGTATGTTCATTAAAACTTTCGTGGTGGAAAAAAAAAAGAGACATAGTTGTATGTTTCGATTGCATTATTTTTACTGTATCGTTATTTTATTACATTGGATCCTTTTATATTTTAACATAGATTTATTATTAAGTCTGTGAAATATTTTAGAAATTCACCACAAAAAAACTAAGTGACAGACAATGGCAATTCTTATGCCAATAGAATGAAAATCCTCAAAGTTTTATCTTTTTTTTTTACATGTTTCCCAAACAAAATAATAGCAAATACTATGTAACGGAACTAATATTAAAATGATAGCCTGCAATCTACAAGGAGAAAAGAAAGAAAATACCAGATACGTAATAAAGCGTGGTTCCCACAAACAGAACAAAGAAATCAGGGCGTGGTTCCCACATGGCAAAAACTCAAAAGGATGAAGCAACACAAGTTCACTACCCAAGCGCCATCTTTTGCTGTAATTTTGCATTTTTCCACTGCACCGAAGCCGTCGATCGAAAAAAACGGTCGGCTTCAACTCCACACAGTAAATTTCGTTTATTCCTCATCAATCATCATATCGATTTTTTTGTATTCAGATGTGGTTTTTTTTGGAATTATAAAATACACATTAGGAATTATGTGGATATTTTTGAAGATAAATGCACATAAAGCAATATTTATAAAATCTATTTAGCAATTTAAGTTTTAACAGGAATAGATGAATTTGTACTTTTGTGAAAATTATTTTCAACACAAAATAAAATTGCTTGAAATTTAAAATGTTTTTTTTTTACCGTTTCTGTTTAAATATAAGATTTCCAGAAAATAATTTTAAAATTAAAAACATAAGTAAAAAAATTGTTAAACTGAAAAAACTTTGTACAAGGAAATTTAACTGGACACGTCAATAATGCCTTGCCTCGATGTTACTGCTTGCGTCATTCACGGATGGCCTGAGTGTTTCATTGCAAATGTTCAGAGGGCGCTTATTAACAGTATATTACATTTTTTCTATGAGAAAATAATGAAACTGCATGTCTCTGTATTAAACGTCTCTGGATCATGCGGAATATCTTGCGATATTATCCGTACAAACTTTCACTTGTGCAGCAGTTGCTTCCGCATGATTGTTGTGACGACTCCCAGTTCTCACTTCTGTTTCTTGCTTGCGTTGAAGTCGATGCCGAATGGTCGTGGAATATCCTCTGGACAGACGAAGCGCACTTTCACTTGGACGCCGCAGTGAATACACACGCAACTGCCGCATTTGGGAACCAGAAAATCCGCACGCTTTCTTAGAGGTTCCGTTGCATTCCCCAAAAGTGACGGTGTGGTGTGGATTTACGGCATCATTTAATCTCGACCCGTACTTCTTCGAAGAGTTAAGTTCTTAAGGTCCAGTGATTTGCTCGATCACCGGGCAGCGATTTTCTTCGCTGTTAGAGAACGAATTTGTTCCAATTCTAGAAGTCTGTCAGTGCCTTGCACGCACAATCTTTATTAAAGACGGAGTTCCTCCACACGATATACTGTGTGTAAAGGATGTTCTTAGACGACATTTTACAGAAGAACGTGTCATCAGCTGTCACTTCCGTCATGTGTGGCCTGCCCGATCCCAGGCCTCACTCCATGCGACTTTTCGCTTTGGAGACATTTGAAACATCTGGTAAGTCGTGATAATCCAAGAACTTTACCTGATCTTAAAGATAGCATTTCACGCTACGTGCGCAACATTTCGCTGCACACACTTCGGTCAGCTGTGGAACATGCTATCTTGTGATTTCAGATGGAATCTGAAAATGATGGCCATCATGTGGAACATGTTAAACAATTGTGGCTAAATGTGTAATTAGTTATTAAAACGTTCTCCGTTGAAACAAATTTCCATCCCATCATTACGTTCTCCACAAAATTTCACACTATTTTGATAACTGAATTCGCCTGTAGGCAGTTTTGCAATAGGGTTCTTAATTATGGACACCGGTATAATGTATCCTTCTAAAAAGTATAAAACCCAAAGTACATATTATTTAATTAAACATAGAAAGGTTAATATTTTAAATTCTGAAAATCCTCATAGACCACTTATAATCTTATACATGTTATTGTGTTTTATACAAAATTACATTTTACTTACATTTTCTTGTTCATTCTTTGCAGAAGTATTACATTTCTTGATAGTGCACGAAGTTCTATCATTGCATAAATTACTGTTCAAATTAAATGAGTGATCTTTTTTGATCTTGTGTTGGGAATGCTCTATTTCTGATGGTGAATGCTCTATTTCTGAAATATTTGACATATGCAAATTTTCCTGATCATCTGATTCCTAAAAGTTGAAAAGATGGAAGTTAAAAATTTCTTTAATTTTAAAATTGTGAATTGCGATAATGTAAGTAAAAAAAAAAAAGCTACTAGCTAAGATAACAGCTGAAAAATTTTGCAAATTACTTAGTACATAAAAGGTTAGGTAAGTAATGTAATGGTTATTCATAACAAAACTTATTCATTTTTAAAGGGGCGTCTATATACAAAGTATAGGATGAATTTAAAGTCGCGGAAATCAACGTTTAGCTGCCCGTAAAAGTACCAGTTTGAGAATTTAAGTGAAAGTTAAATATCACAGAGATTAGTTGCAATGTTTGCTTTTATTTTTAGTAGACAAACTTTAAGTGTTACAATAAATGTTAGAAATGACGTCCTTTTTTGTGAATACAAAAGCGTGTTCGTTTTACCAGATAAACTTTAGGTGTTTTTTTTATAAGTTATCCTTCAGCGCGTCATTTCCCGGGGATTTGGCCCCCTCGCTCGCCAGATTTATCACTCCTATTTCTTCCTGTGGAGTTATCTGAAAAATGTGGTTTATGCGAATAGTCCACACATATTTGGTGAACTGAAAACGAAATCACAGCAACCATTTCTAACATCAATACTGTTATGCTTCGCAGAGTCTCAAGAAATTACACGTGAAGTAATTTTGGGAATGTAGTAGCCGTAGCAGGTTCTTATGGTCCTTACAGAAATCAGGTGCCGTTTCGTTCTTTTTTAGTGTCTCGTCGATGAGGTCGATTGTCTCTCTGAATGGTATCTTCTATATATATAAAGAAGGATGTTTGTGGGTCTGTGCGTCTGTGGGTCTGTGGGTCTGTGTGTATGTTTTTTATACAAATCTACAGTTTTATTCCGATCTTGATAAAATTTCGCATACATGACCTTCAAAGCATGAGGAAGGTCACTGTCTACCTCAGATTTCGGAAAAATAATAAATATCGATAAAAAATCGATATTCATGGTTATGGCAAGGCATATTAATGAGAAATATCTCATGACCAACAATGCAAGGCAAAGTTTGTACAACAATAGGTATCAACAATGGTATCAACACGCAATTCACAAACGCTCTGCATGGACCAACAATCAATATCTCATGACTAACAATGAAAGGAAAAGTTTGTGCAAGTGTAATTATCCCGGGCAACGCCGGGTACCTCTTCTAGTCTTTGTATATAGATTGACCACATCCAAGGATACCATCCTCTCATGTTCTTTAAGTATTAGGTCCTGTGATTGGTTGAGAACAGACAGAGAATCTTTTACCACATACCTGTTCTCGTTGGGTGGTGTGTCTTTTGCCAAGTTGCTGCCTGCTTGGCAATGTGGTAGAATGAAGATCCCTGACAATTGATGACAGCGCGGATGGTACACTATTATAAGGATTATCGAGACCTAGTGCTTACGGTTTCCAAGCAATACAGATCCTGTATGAATACTATAAAAGACAGTCGATACCAACAACACAAAAAAGGAAGCCATCTATCATGATCCTAATTTATGATTCTATGAAACATTTCGTTGGAAGCTACTCTCACTGAACCTATACTCCATAAACACTGACATAAACCACAACCGCAAGCGACATAAACCACAATCTATTCTCCATCCATATCTGTTATTAATGACTTCAGTCTTAGTGATAAAGCGCAATGCTATGTTTGAAGGTCATAAGTTCTGTCATCTTCCCATCTGCATCATTTGCGAAAGATTAAAGCATCACGACAGTCATCGCAAAGCACACGCTTTAGACAGGATATGATTTTCTTCTAAACGACTTGAAATTAAGACATCAAATTAGCATCAATAGTTTTTTGAGATTGTACAAAAATGACATAGAAACACTTCCTCACTTAAATGCGTGGATTGATCCTAGACCCTGTATGGGGGATTGTTTTTTGTTTATAGTGACGAGAATAGTTACTGTAGATCTACTGGGATCCATTCTCCACCAACTATTGTGATTTATGTGATGGCCCTTTGTTCTAGCAATCCCCTGACGTCTTAGTTTTCACTGTAAGAGACTTCTACGGAGAACAGAGGTCGATTTTGTTCCACTCCTCTTTACAGGCTTTCCATATTCCAGAAAGTATTCTCGGACAATTTAAATGCAAAAGTCTTTTTACGGAGACCGAATCCACAAAATTTATGGGAGAATGGATTGTGTTCCTTATTGCTCTTACTTGTTAAAAATATTTTTTCATTATAACAACTTATTATAACAGAAAAATATATTAAAAAGTGGACGATAGCACAGTTACAAAACATTAAAAGAAAAAAAAAAAACAAAGCCTAACATGGGTGGATTCGAACAAAAAAAACTGTACCTTACCTGTTCGATTGTGATGATTGTCAAGGTACAGTTTACACTAGTTATATAACACAGACTTTAAAAGGGATTTTCTCGAAAACAAGGCCAAGTTGGAGGCTGCGGACTTGGTTTTACGAAAAGGACATATCAGACTACCATCCTACCAAAGGGCATCAAATAACCTGATTGTAACTCAAATTAACAATCGTCAAATAACACTTACGGTAACCTAACGTAATCTCAAAGTATTTAATGTAACATTTCTAAAAGGTACACTAATGACGTATAAAAACAAGATATTTTCTATTTAATTAAATATAGAAAGGTTGAATTGCGTATTTTAAATTATAAAAATCCTCTTAGACCACTTGAGGGGCTAGGTATCAAAACGTTCAATTTCCATTTTTTATCTAAAATCAATTGAAACGTGTTCCTTGTGTAAAATTTCAAGCCTAATGCGACTGTTACAAAAGTTTACTTTTAAGCGTACAACCCCCATTAAATTTTGCATCTCCAATGACAAATATCAAAGTGGACAGTCTTCTAACAACCAATCGGTGGTGTGTAATTTGGTCATGAGTTCTCGGGGGCATTCGAGTGTACCACCAGATAGAATGTTTGGAAACATGGAAAAGGAAATTAAAAAACTTGAGAGTAATGCTTGAAAAGTACTTAGAGATTTTTTACAATATGCAGCAGTTGAAAAGCTTCGAGAAGTTCAGATATTCGTTTGGAAGCAAGCTATCGCAAGAGTTGTTAAACCAAACAGTGGTTGGCATTTTCCGTTCGCACAGTCCAAGAAAATGATAATAATAAATAGTCTGGACAAGGGATTCAACCGTGGGATGAAGCTGCATACAAAAGTCATTTGGGAGCTGATCAATCAGTCTGCTAAAGAGAGAGGAAAATACAAAACATTGAAGTCATTCTGGTGAAAAACTAATCCTACTTTAGAAACCTTGCTTAAATCTCATTCTGGTGAGAAGATAGAGATTTAGAATTTTACAAGTCATTTTGGATGAAGGAAATAAACAAGATCCAGAAGTTGAAAAAGGGGAAGAAAAACTTAGAATATTTTCATGAAAAGACCTAATATTAGAATAGAATCAAAATATATGTATACTTTCAAACACATTTAGTTGTAAGTTTTTCATTGTTCTTCGAATTTCTTATTGATATTTACTTTCAAAACGTTCAATCTGATTTAGTTTTAAAATGTACAATCGCCAAAATTTTCTCGAGGGTTTTTTTTTAATTTTTCCTGTTGGTAGGCGTAATACATAAATTGACAAAATGATTTATTCGAGGTCAGTTAAGTTTTCCAGCATATGACTCTTTATCGATTTTCTTCTAAGTGTGATCTAAGGAGATAGTACGTTTTGATACAAGACCCATCACTTATAATCTTATACATGTTATTGTGCTTTATACATAATTATACTTTACTTACACTTTCTTGTATACTTTTCGCACGATTTTTACATTTCCGGATAATGGTGAGAGTTCTATCATTGCATAAATCACCGTTCAAATTAGACGTGTGCTCTTTTTTGCACTTACGCTGGGGATTTTTTGATTCTGAATGCTCTGTTGCTGAAATATTTGACACATTCAAATTTTCTTGACCATCTGATTCCTAAAGGTAGCAAATGGGCATTAACAATTACTTTAATTTTTAAATTGAGAATTACGTTACGGTAATTTTATAAGATTACGTTAACAGCTGAAAAATTGCAAATTACATAAAACATAAAAGGTTAAGCTGTGACGAGAGGGTGTTTTTCGGAAAAACATGTCTAAGTAATACCTTGCTTTGTGTTCATCTTAGGTTCTTTACAACTGTACATTCAGTGGGTGACTTATATGAAGGCAGAGAGAGCATGGGACAATAAAACTAAATTATACGTTTATTAATGGTGGAGGGATACATGAGTAATAATGAAACAACTTTATTTATCAAAACTATTGTAAATGATAATCATAAGAGGGAAAATTAAGAGCAAAACAAGATTAAAATCACTTAATTATTGACCTGTAATGAAAGAGCACTTGTCGGTTCGTGTGATGAGTTTGAATATTCCCTCCTGGTAAAAATCCTGCCCTTGCGTGTTCAGCCACGTTGTCGCAAAACGGCCAGGACTTCTCATCGAAGGGGTCATCCTCCTTCACGACAACGCGCGACCTCATTCAGCCCAGAAGACCACCACGCGGTTGAAGCAGTTTCGCTGCGACATCATGGAACACCCTTCCTACAGCCCGGACTTCGCTCCAAGCGAGTTTCACCTCTTTCCTCACTTGAAGGAGCACCTAGGCGACCGACGATTTCCTTCGGACGAGGTGAAACACTTCGCGACAACGTGGCTGAACACGCAAGGACAGGATTTTTACCAGGAGGGAATATTCTAACTCATCCCACGAACCGACAAGTGTCTAAACCGATATGGAGACTATGTCGAAAAATAACCTAAGGGTATGTACTATCAGTTGGCTATATTGGTTGTATGAAATAAAATGTACACATTTCACTGCAAGCTTTGTAACCTTTCTTTTTGATCACCCCTCGTAATACAGTGCTGGAATCTACAATGTAGATTAGTCATTACATGCACAGTTCAGTCTCTCAGATCTACAGTGTCTCTCACTTCAAACAAATTCACCGATGACACACCAGCATAGTCCGATCCCTGGCGGGCCTCTTTTCGTGAGCGCCTTCTGTTGGCGTGTTATCACGGCTCCGACTGTGCACTGTCTCGGCAATTTGCCATGGTCCCTGGAGTCGCCGTCGGTTAATTATCATCTTCTTGCCTTTATAACCGTGGAGGTGCTTCGAAACAGGATCCCGTAGGCTATTTCAGAAGGGTCCCGACTCGCTTCTAGGCGCTACGACGCCGTCCTGCCTTGTTCATCTTTCTTTCTCCATGGTGCCGAGTGCCCTCTGCTGCATGCATTGCCAAGGTCTGCTACGACTCCAATCTCCATGCGTTGTCGTGTTCTTTCAGCTGTCTCCAAAACTACAAAGAAAGGCCTTTTAGCACATGGGATCCAAAGAGGACTTTCGGCTTAAGTGTCTCTCTGTAATCACTAAATTTCACACAGCATGAGCACGGAATAATCGAACTACTCTCTCAATCAGTGAGTTTCGACTGAAATTTTATTTCAATTTTTATCCACTAATAAATAAAAATCGGAAGCAGGAAATCGTCCAATCATAACCACGTACGTCGTGCCACTGCTCTTCTAATGAACTTAATCTAAACAACCCCGTCCCGATTAAAAACAAAAGGATTCCCACGCGGACAAAGCCGTAGAAAGTTCACTCGATGAAACGCCGACACAAGGCACGAATAATGCTTCACACCACACACATTACAAAAGCTAACAAATAAGAACCTTCCCTTACCAAAATGTTTACATTTAACTAAGGGGACGCCGAGCGCATCTGCCATGAAAAAGGCCGCTCAAACGATCCCTTCATTCTCTTAATGATAAGAATTTTGCTTACTAATTCCTACATTTCTAAAAATTTAAAAGTTCGACGTCTATGACATCACAACGGTAGTGGATATTAATAAAATAAAAAGCCCAGCCTTCTACATTCATTTAAAGGGCCATCCATATATTACGTAACTATTTACGTAAGAAAAAAGCAGGCCCGTACCCAGAATTTTATTTCGGGGGGGGGGG
>JAHWFO010060774.1:996491-1077187 GCA_023313115.1 Rhysida immarginata
CCCCCCCCCCCCCCCCCCCCCCCCCCCCCCCCCCCCCCCCCCCCCCATGTAAAGAAGAGATCTAAAGAATACGTCACTTTGCCACCGACAATGGATACCACCTTAAAATGAATCGGGAAACAGATAAGGAAGAAAATTAAAGATTCCACAGTGATGGTTCTCATAAAAGAAAAGAAAAATATTTTGTCCTTCCATACAACAGACCACTCGTATAAAAGTGGCCATATTCTAAGGAGACTAGTTCGTTAGTATTACCAAGAAAGAAATAACGTGAGATACGAGACAACCACCTGCAAGAAGCACAATCCAGGCATTGATTAGGAAATTCGAGACAGATGGAACGGTCAAGGATGCACACAAGGAACGAAGCGGCCGACCTCCAACAATAAGCTTAGTAACGCCAGAAATTTGCACAGTGATGGACAATGCTTCTACATCAACTCGTCAGTTAAGCCGACAGGACAATGCTTCCCAAACTTCAGTGATACGATGCATTAAAAGAATAGACAATTTAATAAAGGAAAATGAAAGGAAAAATTTCATGATCGAACCAAAGACTATAAGCATCTTTTCTCTTATCTTTGAGATAACGTGGCCATGAAAGGCTAAATTCTGCAGGAAAAAAATGGCCATGTGGTAACCCTGATTTTTAAACATGAAGATAATTTTTTATTGCATAAACTATGAGAATTTTTCTTGATTTTTTAGTCTATATTGACAGTAAGTGATGGAGAATTATGATTTTAGTTTAACTTTGAATATTAAACTTTAATATACATGTACTCCTCATTATATGCGACTTCATTTTACAGTTTTCGCTATAACGCGATTTTAAAAAATTAATACAATAAATGTATAATAATCATAAGTGCAAAAGCAAACATTATGGGGGAAAAGAGGTAATTGTGATCAAAATAAACCCAAGACTAAAAAAAACGGAGAAAAGGATTATCACTAGAGAAGTTATAAAAGATTATGAATGTAATGAACTCACTTTAAGTGATTTTCATGCTATACAATTATTTCACGGAACTCCTGTATTTATTTCTTAGAAGCCCACCTTTTTTGGGATTTCACATTTTCCTGTTTCTTGAAGATGTTTTTCCTCTAATTTCCTTATTTTTTCTTCTATTCTTTGCAACTTATTTTGACATTCATGATATTTGATTTCCAGTTCTTTATAAGTGTCGCATTTAATGGAATAATCAAGCTTCGTCTTTGTATACTGTAGGATATTGTAAAGTAAAAATATCAGTATATAGTTAAACAAAAGTTTGTTGTATAAGATTTAATTCTAATACTATATAACTTTACTTACTAAATCAAGCAACATGTGGAAACCAAATTTTACATTTTCTTCTGACATTGATTCTATGCAATCCCATCGCTCATCTGAAAATAAATTAACACACTTAATAAATATACACTGCTCAGCCAAAACATTTATGACCACCACTACTTTGCGAGAATGCGCTCTTCAGAATGACATATATGATACTTGACAAGGTGCGAATGGTATTTAACGGTTCTAACGACTTTGTTAAGATGAGATTTTGATAGCCCGAAGGCTGTCATGGGTATCTCTGTAATGGGCCGTTACTAACGGCTCGTCAGGTGTTTGCAAACTGCCGTTGTTAATACCCACGAAAAGTGGGAGAAAGACGATGAAACCAGTAATAGACGCTAAGGCAATAACCAATGAATGCGGATGTTGGAGACGGTCCTACTTAGAGTGAAGTTTCTGTTGGACTCTTCAGCAGACTTCGGTCATGTGTACGATGTCGATGTTAAATCCGCATCATCGACGTTCACAATGCCCATGGACTATGTGAACATCCTTGCCGAGCATTTACACCCTTTCATGGCTTCTGTTTTCCCCACCTAGAATGGACTCTACCAGCAGGACAACGCTCCTTGTCACATGGCCGAAATTGTCATAAGGTGGTCACAACGTTGTTGCAATATGGATAGAATTTATTATAAATACGACATGTTTCATTAGTACATCATCATCACAGGAATTGAATCATCATGGTGACGTACTACCGATTCGCGTCAGAAATTCCTTCCATATTGCTACAGCCGGATCCCATTCTTTCCCCTTAATTTGAAGCGATATTAGTAGCAAAATGGATATTATACGTTGTTTTTAAATAACTGCTTGAACAAGGAAAATAAGAAATGATTTCAAAAGAGATGGGAATTATAAGGGGGGAGGGGGTGCGGAGAAGATAGACTGCTGCGATTTTACTGATGTTACTTAGAATGGAGCTATTTTTTTACATTTTTTGACGTCGAATGGTGAAATTTGGAATATAGCTTACTATGGGCATTTCCTATTTCACTATTTAGTATAGTTTTGATTGGCCTCTGGGGCCAGAGTTACAGGGGTGGGAGTTAGAGTGGACCGGCTGGTCCATATGGTATAAAGTTGGCCGATGTTGGATAATTGTCACTTCACGTGAAGCCCCTTCTCCACCACCGATTATGTTCAATGTGCTTCCCATGATTCCTGGCAATAGCCCGGCAGCGTAATTTCCAGGCTAGCAGAATTCTTTGCAGGACGCCGAGAGGAATTTCGTTCCATACCTCCCTGCACATTTTCATAAATCCAGCGATGGATTTGGTGCGACGCCTTCCGAGACCTTTTGAGAAGGCCAAAGCAACAAAAGTCCATTGGGGAGGCGCCAGATGACTTGACAGAGAAACAGAGAAAGGGTATTGCACGAATGCGGGTCTCTTCTTCCATTTGTGCCATGAAACTCTGTAATGAGCGCGCGGTGTGGACACAAACTTTGTTGCTCTCTTCTCCGTTCAACGCCGGGATCTTCTCCGTGTAGAGAGGTTTCAAAAAGTTCTCCTGGTAGTTATTTGTATTCACCTTAGCGTTTTTCTCCACCGTCCTTTTGAAGCCTTTCGGAAAAATTTCACGACATTTGTGCACCAACCGGTCCGGCCTTTCGCGTCTTCAAGACTGTAGGCAATTGCACGGCAATCATCTGTGAGGTAAGCCCACGCTTCTTCCAACGTGACCGCCATTTCTCGCTCGTTACATAGCCTTCGTAGAGTTTGCGGGCGTTGGTTTTGCTTTCACGGATGCGATGTTCATTAAGAGCATGAACCCTGGCTTTATGGAATTTGCGCAGGCCTAAGTTGACGCAAATGTTCTTGCCTTCTGAGCCATGGCCTTCTGTCTCGAAGGGTTTTCCTGTGCTACCATCTTCCTTATCTTTTTGATTATGTCAGGTGAACAGCTGGGTGGGGTCTCTTCCGAGGTAGTTTTTCATGAGTGAATTTATCGGGAACGCCCAAATTACATATGTCAGCCAGAATGGAGTTAAAAAATGCAGCTTTCGATAACTAAATTCCTTCCGTCTTGCACTGTCGCATGATGCGCACGGCACTAAGTCCGCTTGAAAAGCGCTCATACATACCCTCTCCAAAAATCATTAATTTTTCTAGTCATGTTGTGAATTTCTGCGCTCATTTACTGAACAAATATTTATGGAATGCCCACCGATACAGCACCTGATTTACATAGGCTCGAGCGCATTTCTTGCCGAGGAGAGATGTTCAAAATCGGCTTAGTTAAGGAGAAATGACTCTGTTTAATTCAGTATGCAGATTCCTCTAGGAAAGATCGACATTATGAAGTTTGGGCCCAATTCTCCCAGTGGGATCGGAGTTGTGGGTGTAGCAGTCACATGGTCTTTAGAACTACTATTATTTTCCAATGCCAACATATGGCATCCACATAAATAAGACTAAATGCTATGGTTGGTGCTAATAATTTCTATCGGGAATACTATTATTAGAGGGGTGGGGACTTTTGATCATGTGACCATCTTGTGTTATCAGAAAGCTATAACTTACATTATTGTTGCAAAATGGGCCAGTATTTCCGGCGAGGTCACATAAATTAATCGCCATGCAAGACAGAGTGCAATTTCTATAAATTCTTTTGTGGTGTGGAAGAGGATCATCGAACAGAACGGGGCTCCATCCAGATAAATATACACACCCGAAAAAAGATAGTGTCTCGCCCAATGTTTAAAAATATTTCTATTCGAAAGGGATAAGAAATTTATGAACTTATGACTTCTGCTACTTTCATACACCCTCTTCGGGGAATAATTTCTTGTAAATTTTAAGATAGTAATGCAGTTCACATAAATATTGAATCCGTTATTCTAAAGCAAAACAGAATCAATGATTCCACTATTCTAATGATTCCATTTTATAGACTAAATTAGATTTTATCGGGCTTAATCTCAACTACTTTAATTTCCATATATTCTTAAAATTTCTACTGATTTATTATAGTTGCTGTTCGTATGTTTACTTTAATATTCATTAACTTATACCGTTTATGTATATTAATTTCAAAGAATGAAAGATGCCCCTAGACAGGCATCCAGGTCCTATAAGCACCTTGCTATTCATAAAAAATATTCTTTTTACAATAAACTTTTGTATTTACTGTACTATCAAAAGGTAAATAAATAAATAAATAAATAAATAAATAAAATTTACAGAAATCTGCATACATCTTATATTTAAAGAAGAATAAAAAATATCATAAATTTACCATCAGATATTTTTTTTTTCAAATCAGATATCTGAGTATCCCTTAATTTCAGCTCCTTTCGCAGGATTTTGAGATTATGTGAAGCATCTTGACCTGAAGAATTTGGAATACTTTCTGCTGAAGTAGACTGAAAAATAAAAAAACCCATTTATTAAAATTAAATTTAATTCAGGCAATAATTTAACGCAAAAGCAACTAATAAAAGTAGCTTACCCCTGAAAGTGACGATTCTATCTCATTGACCCCTTCTAATTCTCTTATTTGCTCCAAGATTGATGTTCTAATTTCTAATAAATGTTTTATTTGATCGGATACCTCTTGGGAATTTTCAGTCATTTTGACTTCTTTGTCTATCAGTTTTTTAATCTGATCATATATATTCGCCATGTCTTTACCTTTGCCAGTGTTTCCTATAACAGATTCAATGAAGAGAATGGGATTTTATTAACATAAACGATGGTAATCAGATAGACGTTTTCTTTATGGAACAAAAATGAAAAATTGAAATAAACAAGAAAATGCCCACTCTTCAAAGAGACTACCTCTAGTTCCTTGTATTTAGTAGGAGTTTTTGGACGATGTCTTATGCGTCTACTCAGCATGTTTATCAAATGTTACAGTTGATTAAGGTATGGGCTATGAGATGGCCATGATAGAACAGAGATGCTGTGCTCCTCAATGAACCTTGTCATGCTTCTTATAACATGGGGACAAGCATTATCATGCACGAGAGGAAATTTTCATCCAAAGCTGAAAGACACAGTTTGCAGATATATGTTAGAAAAATGTTACAAAAGATACATGTTTGCATCACCTCATCTATGTAATGCCGAGCTGTCATAGAAAAATGTCTGATAACAATCCTTTCTACCACGTATTGACACACCACTAGAGAGCCACTCTTGTTTTTGGGTTGGTAGTGGGATAAAATCGTTCTCTTATATGTCACTATACTTCATACATAACTATCATATTTATCTAGTGAAAATCCGGACTCGCCAGTGAACACAGTGTTTCGCCAGTGGCGGAGTTACCAAGTTGGTATTGTCGGGCAAACAGAAGTCTTGAACGACTGTGATTCTTGTTATCTGGGCACTCTTGCAGGATGTCCCGACTTAAACCTGCCTCCAGAAGTTCGCTTCCTTGGGTTTGATCAGTCTCATTGAAGCAGCACAAGAGCCCTCGTCTCACTCAAATGCCTTCTCATTTCTTGCAGATATCGTATGTTAAGATAACAGCTACAGTTCATGCATATCACTACAACGATTCAGAATTGTTGTTATGATGGATTTCCATTCTTATTTGAGATAGGCGCTAATCTTCCTATAAAGGATGAAGATATTTTATTCCCATACTTATTGGGAATACGGTACTCCGAACTATGCTACATCTAAAAATGGGGTATTCCCATAGATCGTGAAAAGATTCGATTGGGTGAAATATGGCCCCTATATCAGGAACTTATTTTAAGATGTATTTTTTAAACAACTCAAAATAGCTAATGATAACTATTTTTTTTTCATTATTACTTTTTAAGAAACCAGAGAAAGTGTAGAGAAAATTAACAAAATTGAGCTTTTTAAGTTTTGGACGACTTGATAATTCACTATAAGTTTTTCCAATGTTAATTATGATCTTAAAACATACAATATTAATTAAAATGAAAAACATTAATAAGATTCCATAGTAAATATACAGTGTCCCAAATTGATGTATACACTCTTTGAAACGTTATAATTCAGCAACGAAATGAGATAGAAATATAAGGTTTGTTGTATTTTATTCCTTAAACTTCCTTAAGCCCGTACATGTTCAAAATGTCCACCTTCTGTCACGGTACACTCCCAACACCGACGTTGAATAGAGCGACATACCGACTGGATTGTAGCAAATGGAATATCATTGATGGAATCTGATCTCTTAATTCCATCAGTGTTTGTGGCGTACACCGTGTTCTTTAAAGTTCCCAATGGTAGAAGTCGAGAGGGATTAAATCGGGAGATCGAGGCAGGAACTCCGTAGCACTTCCTCTCCGTCCTAGCCATCTGTGATTGAATGTGTGATCGAGGAAAGTTCTCACATCGACATAAAAGCGAGGTGGAGCCCCTCTTGTTGGAAGTAAACCTCAATTCCAACATTTGCAGGTAAGTCTGACCCGTGACAATACGTTCGAAAAAGTACGGCCCAATTAATCCTCTGGAGGACAGACCACAAGACACCATGCTTTTCCAGCGCCGTCTGGATCATGCACAACAAACCTTATTTCTATCTCATTTCGTTACTGAGCTATAACGTTTCAAAGAGTGTATACATTAATTTGGGACACTGTATATCTCAACTGTTAGTCCATTTAGTCCATTACTAAACATATTAATTATAGAACCAGTCCGCATGCAATGGTCCAAGGCATAAATGTAGACTTATGAATTTCATTTTATAATTATTAGTCATATGAAAACTGGTCAAATGCAACAACATATCATTGACAATTGATTACCTCAAGGTCAGTATCTTTTGTCCCACTTGGAGACAAGTTGGTCAGTCTCATTCTTGAAGAAGCTTGTAAAAACACATTTTTACCCAGTCATAATACGTCTTTGTCTGATTTAAACCGTTGCTTGTCGATTACCTTACGTATGCAGATCACAATCAATGTAAAGTGCTCCGAAGAAATTTGCAAAAACTGAGGCTCACCTTATCACCCTAGAATGCTATGGAACAGCATTATCCTTTTTCATGATATTTCCCAATGCTTCAGGGATTTGGCTGGGAAGTTCTTAAACATCCTCTCTACAGTCCAGATCTCTCCCCATGAGATTCTCACGTGTTTGTACATCTGAATACAGACATTCATGAACATCAATTTGCATCGAAGGAAGACCTGTGTTAGTGGGTAAAGATGTGGCTCCGTCGGCAGCCCACAAGCTTCTTCAAGAATGGGATTGACAGTATTGTACGTGTATTAACGGATTTTAGGATACTTTTGAGATAATCAATTTTCAATGAAGCGTTTTGGCATCTGACCCATTTTTATTTGATTGCTCCTTGTAATTTACATAGTAATGAGATCATAGATTCTCTTGCCTGATATAGCAGATGGTCTAAACAGAAATATTTTCGCTGCAAAGGAATATAAAATGGCCAAACAGATAATAAAACACTGAAGAAATAATCCTATCGGCTTGCTAAAGTATTCCTGGGCAACTAAATTTTTACAGCTACAGTCCATTCCGGTTTTATACAACACCAGTCCACTAGCTTATACAAACAAAATAATTATTATTGATATGATGGTATATTTATTGTATTTTTAATATTTAAACTAAAATAATATTCCTTTAATCATTATGAAATGGATATTTAAGATCTTAAAAATGAAAAATAATGGTTAAATATATTTTAAAAACATGTAACGATTTCTTGTTAAAGAAACACAAAGCGAAATGCAGACCAGCCTAAATAAAAGATCTTACCCCTGTATTTAATTTGTTTCCTAGTTTCTTAGCGAATTTATTACACTGGGTTTTTGGTTGTTCTGTATTCTTCATTGCTGTTGACTAGAAACGTAAAGATTTTTCAAATTATTTTGAAGATAATTCCTTCCAAGATACTAATTATTATATTAGTGAGGAAGGAAAGAAAACGCACTCTTTAAACGAATCACGCTTTTTTAGAGAGAGGTTTTTGAGGATAACCTCTCGTAATCTATCAGTAATATTTAGATGTGTAGATGTGTAATTATTCAGAAAATTAATTTTCTGTGCACTTCCAACATACGCAGGCGTCTATGGCAAGTAGCTCATTAGATAAACTTCGGATGCTGTGTCGGAAACTGTTGAAAATGTTTATTTAACCAGGCAACAATGAAGAAAACAAAATTCCAAAAAAAATAGTTTGCGGTATTGCGTTTACTTCATTGTTGTCTGGTTAGTTCAGTAGAAATTCTGATGCACAACACTAAGCTACTGTTGCGATCAAAAAAATCTCAAACAATGAATGCTCTAAATCTCAAACAAACAAAATCATTTTACCAGTCTATTCAGATTTTTAATGTTTATATTTTTCTCTGCTCCTATGTTTGCCCCCTTTTGTTGTGCTGTCTCCCCTTTCCTATCCCCAGATCCACTTGTGCCTCGGGATTTTCTGTCTTGCGCAGAAAGTCCTACACTTCACGAGATATATAGGGTGATTCAAATCATGTGTAAAACAATTTAAGGGGGTACTGTAGAGGTCAAGGTAAACACAAAAAGCCCTGTGAACATGGGTCAGAATTTGAACGATAACTGAGATATGAACAGAAATAAAAATGCCGCCACGAAGATCAACAAGTTAATAATTCAGGTTCTGTAAAGCCTAGATTAATGAAATTAGCAGGAATAACAGGGTACATAAAATTGTGCATACCGTTAAAATTTGATCGAATTCCAATGAGAAGTCTCCGAGTTACGCAGTCAAAATTGTAACAAGTGCTGGTTAATACTCACAAGTGAAGAGCATCAAAGGTTTTCAGTGTTCCCTCGACTGCAAGAAATGAGAGCTATTGGGTTTTGCTGCAACTAAGAACTGTTGATACTAAATATCGCACCAAAAGGGACGAAAACTCGGATGAAACCCGGACACTCCCGGAGAGCAGTTCAAAAGCTAGGACATGTCCGGATAATCAGTGTTTCTGAATCCTTTTTGCTCAATTCCCCTCTTTCACCCTAGTTCAGACTATTTATTCCCCCTTCCCAAGATTTTACATTTAACTGACCCTCCCATCCCCCCAAAGAGTTGGGGTGGGAATTCCCCCTTGATGGATAACAAGTAAAAGTAAATAAATTTATTTCTTAAACTATTAAGTATATTTAACGTTGAAGAGTATGAGTATACAGGGTGAATAAAAAAGTCTGAACCCCCCTTTTATTTTTTGAACCGAAGCAGATAAGTTAATTTTGATGAATCCAATGAATAGGAAGTTTACAATCACGTGGTGAACTGACGCCACAATCACCATAACACAATTGGGCACGGAACCTAACTAACGCCAGAACATGCCTTTTATTTGCTTTTCCGCATGAAAGTGAATGTGAGTATGGTAATTTAAGTTAATTTTTTGATTTGCATGCTTTACATGGTGGAAATATCAACATTCAGTTTTCCTTGTGCAGTGTGAATGTTTGTAAGCTACAAACAGTTCACCACGTGATTGTGGGTGATTGGTTGGTCCGATTTGGATGATTTTTTTTTTGTTTTGTTTGTTTTTTTTTATGCTGAACAAGTTTGCAATTGGGTTTTTTTTTCTATCCCTTACAGTTTTTGAGATAAATTTTGAATGTGTCCTAATTTGCATATTTGGGATGATGAAAAGTGCATCATGGGATAGGCCACCCACAACTTCCTATTCACTGGATTCATCAAAATTGACATATCTGCTTCGGTTCAAAAAATAAAAGGGGGGTTCAGACTTTTGTATTCACCCTGTATATAGAGATTATAAAATATTAATTTAACTTCAACTAGATTTAATATAAACAAAATAAATACATACAATAAAACTGACAACAAATCCTATCGTACAAAAATTGTTTAAAAATAGGAAATTTAAAACTCAAATAATTAAGCCAATTTTCATACAATTATAAAACCTTCCATCCCCCAAATATAAAATTCCTATATACAGTTATCTACATTTAAAATAAGAACCATCCCTATTATTTAAAAACCCTTGAGCAGCACTTTAAAATATAAATGTACATTTAGAATGAAAACCACAAAAATATAAGCTGCACAGTCTAAAAAACCTTGGTAATTTTAGCACTTGACTAAAATTCTGGTACTTGACTTGAGAAGAAATTCCTTTACATGGCTTGAAAAACAGTGTCAAACCTTGCAAGTGACGAATATCCGTTAGTACGATAGCAAGTATCCTAAGTCCAAGATCATATTCCAAACGAATGTCATCTTTGAAGTCACTTGAATCACAAACATTAAAATGAAAGTTGTATGAAAATTGGCTTAATTATTTGAGTTTTAAATTTCCTATTTTTAAACAGTTTTTGTACGATAGGATTTGTTGTCCGTTTTATTATATGTATTTATTTTGTTTATATTAAAACTTGTTGAAGTTAAATTAATATTTTATAATCTCTATATAAATTTATTTTTTATACTGCGGTTGAGAACTGAGTTTGTTAGAAAGAGGGGAGGGGACCCTCTCTAACAACCTTAACTGCATTAAATTAAAGGACAATGTCAATGACAATGGAGTTTGTCAATCAGTTAAAATAAGTCTTACTTAACCGTCTCTGTTGTCAATAGTTGGCAAAGTCACATCACGCCTCAGCCTGCCACTTCCGCCTTATCTCTCAGTTTACTTCCGGAGCCGGTGGCGAGAGAGTTCGTCAGAGACCATCAATATTGATGGTCTCTGGAGTTCGTTATAGCAGGGTCTTTCAATGGGAGGGGGGGGGGGGGGGGGGCATTAAAAGTATTAAAAGACCCTGGTTATAGGTACGGAAAGAAGTAAGGTAAGGAAATATGAGATTTATAGCATATGATTGTTCAGTTAAATAATGATCGCTGCTCTAACAATATTTATTAGACGATAGACCTCAACGTTTAATAGAAAGCTTAGCTGATTTAGCTTTATGAGCTGAACGCATGTGGCCATTTAAAATACTGTAAATGAATACATTCTCGGCTCTCATAAATTTTCTTTTTCTACTTAAGTCTGTTATAAGAAAATTTGATCATCGTAGAACAAATGAATGAGCTGTATACATGATATTGACCCCTAAAATTTCGTATATTAATGACGTAAATATTGATTATCAGTCTTCAAGTCTCTTGATCCTTTAATGTTATATCATTGTAATCTGTGATCAGAAGCTGGGATATATCAACTTTCATGATAAACTGGATTTCTCTTCAAATCCGAAAGAAATAATTTTGGAGGTAATGACAGACAAGATGGAAAAAAAGGTCGGTGAATTGGTGTTTGGGAGCGAGAGAGGAAAGCAAGAGCAGTTCAAGAATCGCCAAGATGTCAGAGCAGAGGTTCTCACCCAGGACATGGTCTTTTAATGAGGTTCTCACCCCATTAAAAGACCATGCCCAGGGGGAATTTTAGGGGGTTTGGGAGAGGAGTGAGAATTAGGGAAAAAAGTGAGAAAAGTGATGTTCTGTAGATTATGTAAAATTTTGGGAAGGGGAGGGGGGGAATAATATTTTGAACTATGGTGAAAGAGAAGAATTGAGCAAAAAAGGTTGAGAACCATTGGTGCAGAGATTGACAACATTGAGGAACATGTGGCATTAGTTTGGATTGGTGTGGAAGATGGCGAGCTGTCTTGCCAGGTCTAGGGAATTAATGACATTATACTTATTTAGGAGGAGTTTAAGGTTAAATAGAAATTTGGATATGGATTCAGCTACACATTGAACTAGGGCATAATTATGGTGACCATCCGTCCTTTATCTTAACTTGTTGATCTTGGTGGACGGCATTTTTATTTCTGTTCATATCTCAGCTTTCAAATTCGGACCCACATTGTATTAAAAGAAAATGTTCATTCTGGTCACTTCTGTCATTGCTTACAGTTATACACACTTTTTCAGAATTACCCTGAATAGAGTTTCCTCATTTTATTTGTTAAGATAAATTGTTTACATTCATTCTCACAAAAAAATTACCAAGTAAGAAATAAATTATAATTATTAATTTAAAATAATAATAAAAACAGATTAAGGGTTCCTTGACCGGTGTATGCTGTTTTAATTAATTTCATTAAAGCGTCAAAAATGTGGTAGAAGTGAAAATGAAAGCAGAAACCTGTTATAGGAGACAAAAGAGATCGCCACCAGTCAGCACAATAGTAGATTTCGGTGAAGCAAATAGGACCATCACCTATAAAGAAATAAGAAAAATAACACATGTAGATCGATCAAACATATCAGAGCATATTAAATAAACAGAAAAATTCTTTTTCAGCTATAACTTTTTTTTTTTTTTTTAGTTATAAGTTTCGATCACATCTTAGGCTATGGTTTCGATATGGCGTAGGCTATGGTTTCGATTCTAATCGAAAGTATTTTTAAATCTAATTTTTCATAAAGAAATTCTAATTCTTAATACATAATTATATATAAATAAAAATTAATTATTAAATGATTTTTTAAAATTAGAATTTAGCTACTTTGAATCAATTCATGCATGAACAAAATCACAATTGCTGCGGTCTTTGTAAACACCGTCGGTCAATATGGCAACTTGCGGCAGGCATCAACGTCGAACTTCAGTTTGAAGTGATTCTAGATTCTATGAGTTATTATTTTATTTTTCCAGCGTAAGAAGAATATAACTAGTCATAATGGGTAAGAGTAGCGGATCAGACAGCGATCGTGGCCGGAAAAAGAAAAAGCGACGCCAAAACAGTCGGTACGTTGTGATTATGCTAGCGATTTAAATACCCCCCATTTAACCTGTGACATTGAAAATGACATTAGTTACCTTTTCATTAAAGATCGCGATCACCGGCAAGCTCCAGCAGCCGTAGTCCTAGTCGAAGTCGAGCAGTTTCCAAACATCAAAGCCGTCACCGATCGAAGAGGGACTCAAGGTCCCGAAGCCCTGAACGTAGCAGAAGGCGGCGATCGAGGTCGGTAGGATAACATTTGCCGGTCATTAAGCTTTTTTCAGGCACCTAAATAAATATCACAAGAGGCAATCAGCCAATCTCGGTGAACAGCATGAACACGATTTTTATTTGTTTAATTGCATAGGTCACGTAGTAGAGACAAGAGCTTTAAATCTCATACCCGAAGTAGCGGATCATCACGAAGCTATTCCGGCAAATCACGGCGAACCAATCGATCCAGGACAAGATCTCGAAGCAGGTAGAACTATTTTATTTTCTTAGCCCAATACATATAATCACTGCTTAGCATTCTAGTTATTTGCTGTAAGATAGTGTGCTCTCGATTATTACATGCAAATAAAACTATAACTCCCCCGTCCGCCCCCGTCCCTCCCTGCCCACAAATAACTCCACCATAATTTCGAAACTTTAATATTGGATTCGATGTCTAATATTTTAAACTGAGCGATATCACAAGTATTGATCTAAAGTAAAAGATGTGTGTCAAGTGAAAAAACACTTCAATAGGCATTGACCAAGAGAAGCTCTGAATTCAAAGGTGGCTTAGGACCAAGAGCATAGGCATTCTAGTTCCCGAATCTGTCGGATTGCAAGTCCTAATTTTGGGGTGGGCATGGAAAATTAATGTTCGTGTTTGTCCCGGAATGCATAAAGTTAATAGTTATCTTGCCTTGTCTCAGGATTCTGGTAAAATGATAATCATGTTAGAAAGGGTGTAAAATGATGTATACTTTAACAAAAAATGAACTGGGCATGTTGCAGATGGACTCTGTTAAGACATTCTTCTAAATTTTCAGATTTGAACTGTTAAGACAATGTTGCAAAGAAGTCGATAGAACAATAACTGTGGTATAGCAGGAAACACCCATATTAACACACAGAGAATCTCTGCAAGTTTTATATGTACTTTACAGGCATTTCATATGTCCACTATTGGGGACTAGACAGACATCAACCTTGTGTTAGGTTCTGCCACACACATCTCAACATCCGACAGTTGATGTTGGTGACTGCATGAATGATCCTCTCTTGCAGCCGGGCTAAAATAACATAGCAGAGGGGACACAAATACATGATCTATGACACGAGGGTCACGGAAGAAGAGGACAGTTGTCTCAAGAAGCGCATCCATGTTTTCATTAACAATGGCCTCCAGCGACTAAATCTACAAATACACCGGTATGCTTATTACGGATGCAAACTTTGAGACATTCTCTAACCTTTGATATGAGCCTCTTCACTATTTCTGTCATGGTTATTGTTCTATCAACTTCTGAAATCCCAGAGGGACTTAGGAATCATCCTGTGCTATTTACACGTCAGCTTTGGAAACCCTGCAAATCTCCTGAAATATCCCAAAAAGTGCTATGTTATTATTGCTTGTGCTAACTGTTCTTCATTTGCATATAGTAATTAGTGTTTTAAAGTAAAGCAAGCAGTTTAATATATTTTCTTCCTCTCTTAAGAGATCGAAAAGAATCCAGGGAAATTAAGCGTGAAAAAGAGGAGAAAACATCTATTAAGAAGTCACAAGACACGTCCTCCAAGAAATTATCATCACCGTTAGTATTTTGTACTATGTAATCTGATATTGTATGCAGCGTTTCTTTCAATACTTTATCACTATTTATACTGTATTCAATAATAATACAATTTATTATTTTTTATTTTTTTATACAGTCCACACTCGTCACAAGATAAGGTAAACATTGCACCGATTCTTTTCTATCAAGGTTTATTATTTAAAAGCTTATCACCTTTTTAAAGTACAATTATTGTTATGATTTTTCTACCTACAGAATACAGATGATCAGTTGAAAGTAAAATTGCAAATGGCTCTGAAAGCTGCAGGTCAGAAAAACACTTTTTTTTTTTTTTTTAATTCTCTTTGGGTATGAGTGAAAACTTACTTAAGGTTAATTACAGCTGATGCTGATGCCTTATTAAGGGAGCAAGGAGTATTGACAGGAGGAGCAAACAAGGACTGGGGAAGATTTGTTGAAGAAAAGGAGAAGAGTCCACCAAAGGAGAAGCTTCCACCTGGTAAGTTTTAATAAATATATGAAGATCAGTCATGTAGTCTTTACAATCATCATGGAAACCAGATGCAGCAATGAAAGACCAATGGTAGCATGTAGTGACATTGCTGCAGAGACATGCAAACAAGTTTAACGTAGGACTTTCTTTCTAAAAAGATGGACTACCTTGCAACTGCCACCATGAAATTCTTGTCAAAAATCTGCAAAACAGGTTAATTTGGCAAAGAGGTAGCATTGAATTTCCATTGCCATTAATCAAGCCTTACACGTATATGTATTTTTCTGAACAAGCTGGATGTATATAATATAATTTCGTTTTGGCAGTGGCTACGTACAGTGCAACCTTGTACGCCTTCCATTCAATACAAAGGAAGTGGCTAGCTATACCGCCATCTACCAACAGTTTCAGATTCCAAACTTTCTCTAATTTCGAAACAAGCAATATGGCAGATTCCCATCGCCTAGTGGAAAAATGCAATGTTTTAAACAATTTTATCTTAGCTTCAAGCAGCTAATATGGGATAGAATGAATATTGTTAATTGGGAAAACTATACCATCTTCCCTATCTGGTTAAATTGAACTATCTGACTACGACGCAATACTAGCCGCCACTTCTACAATTCTAGTACGTGGACGCTAACGCTTCGCTCATGGCGACCCCGAATTATAAACATACCCCCAACAAATTTGGTACAGGGGGCAGTTGGTTTCCCCTTCTACAATACTAGTACGCGGACGCCATCGCTCCGCTCCAGCGTCCCCTGCCCGCGGCGCTGGCTCCCTTGCTTCGCTCACGGCGACGTCGATTTATATATGTACCCAACCTATTTGTTTACAGGGGGCAGTTGGTTTCCCCTCGGCCGGTTACAGGAGGCTAATGATCCGTATATTTTAGTGGTCACAGAAATGGCTGCCAGAAAGTTACGGGATCTCATTTTATGGTTAAACCTAAGTTAACCCCAGTTAACCTAACCCAACACTAGAACGCTCAAAATATGCTGGCTTACCTTTAAGGCATGAAGGCATAGTTCCTTTCGACAATGGCTAATCATCCAGAAAGCAGAAAAAAAAAAAATCTGAAATCCACACGACCGTGACATGCCAATTGTGTGGTTGCTATAACAACAGCTAGCCAAAACACGCCCTCTAATGTCGGAATCCATACAATACTGTTTTGATTCTGTCGGTAGATGGCGGTACAGCTTGCCACTTCCTTTGTATTGAACGGAAGGCGTACAAGGTTGCACTGTACGTAGCCACTGCGTTTCGTTTTTGACAAGATTTTTACTTGTTGACTTAAGTTGTTTTTATATAAACTGTTTATGTGATGAAACTAGCAGGACGGCTTATTTTAAACAAGACTTCACATGATCATTAGGCAATTCGATTCATTCCTGGCATATGGACTCTCAAAGGAGATTATACAAAATCACCTACCTCTACATTCAGAAAATTGCTGCTTGTGTTAAGATTATCTATGGTAGCAGCATGATAGATCAGCAGTACGTACGTGTAGATGGTTTATGGTCTTGTTGAATTTCTGAATGATTGAAGGATCTGCACATTGGCCTCCGTGGTTACTCGATCTTATCTCCATTAGATTTCTACTTGGGAGGCTGTATGAAATTCAGAGAAAATAATGAGAAGTCAATCACGAGAACCAGTTAGTCCAAGCATCTGTTATCTCGTGTGTAAGAGAAAATGCTAAACAATATTCATCATTAATAAATCATGAGCGTTATATGATAATTGTTGGATATTTTTTTATGGGATTTCATACAATAAAATGTCCATTATGTTCGGAATACATGTAAATCCAGATCGACCTTTGGTGCATATTAAAGTTTTTTTGTTTTTTTTAACATGTTCAAAGAAGAAATAAGGCATTTTAAAAAAGATGTATATTATTCCCCTTCAATCAATTCTGGGCAGTCTTAAATTCCAACTCTATTAATACAGTCAGCTGACTCGGCCACATGCACGCTACCTTGGACAAGTGAACAGCTGGCATTTCTAATTGAACAGTTGCCAAAGGTACTGATTTGGTTGTCTTATTTAAGATTTAGTTGTTCATATTCAAACGAAAATGTTCATGCTGCAAAGGAGAGTTGATTGAGAGTATGATGTGCGTTTTATGATGCTAAGCATTAACAGTGATCCATTTCACTTAATGATCAGCAGAAAGATATTCACTTAAATCCATAAGGACTATGAAGGCTTTTTCAACCCATTAATCTAGATTAATTTGAATTCTCAATTATTTTTGTAGCTGAACCTATACTAATATCAGAGCAGATAGATAGAGCAAAAGCATTGGATGATATTAATGCACCAGGATTTCGTCCACAAAGTTTTGTTTCTGGGAAAACAAATCTTTTGGTGAGAATAGCTTTTTCCTTAATTCTATTTATTAGATTCTAGTTAGATTACCAATAATGAATTAGAGGTAGAAATGAAGAGAAAATTCTGGCTGTTGTAATTATAATATAGAAACAATTTTGCTACTTCTATTCATAGTCTCTGGTTCAAGTCCAGTTTGCAGAATTTTTCATTCACTTTTCTATGTTGTAATTATGATATGATAAGAGAAGAAACTAAAGTCAGCTGTTGTTCAGAATTTTCTTCCCTCTATGGTTTCCACTTTATGTTTTCGGAGTATTTTTGTCTTGTTCTTTTTTCCTCTTCTTCTACATCATATATCAATAATGAATTAAAAATCAGGTCAATGTAGCATATATAATTTTGTCTACGTGTTTTCATTTTAATTTTTTTTTTAAATAAAAGTATTAAAATACAAGCTGTATTTTATAAGAACGGGCTGGTCTGTTATAACACGAGAACAAATGAAAAAAGTGAAGACTTTTTTAGTGGATCCAAGTACATAGCCTTGCATATCGAGAAACGCTTCACCCTCCACATAAAATCCCCAGTTTGGATTTCAACCAGTTTAGCAACTCTTCAGTTGGTTAAAAAAAAAAAAAAAAAATCAACCAGAAGCCCAGTTGACATGATTTTCCTCCGTGACTGGATTTGTTGAAGGTTTTTTTGGTTTGGGTAAACTGCATTCTGATATCGCACCCAGTGACTATCTCTTCTTACATATCAAGAACTGGCTTGCATCTCAACGATTCGACTTACTTAGAGTTGAAAGCCTCAATTTTCATTTTTCATTTGTTAATGACTGGCCCTTACTTTTGAAATATTAGGTTTTTCATAAAATTTAAATCTTTATCAAGAATACAAGAATGCCTCTAAGCTGATTTTTTTTTTTTTATACTTGAGAAAGTATACTGCCTAAAGGATTAGTCACGTAGCCAACTAGAAAGACAGGCCTCAGCGCAGAAAAGTCACCTGATCATAGTAATCCTGCCAACAATCTTATCTTTATTGTTTCCAACAAACGAAAAAATATTGATTGTTAAAATCCAAGATCAAAACAATGAAGGTTACATTGTTATTCGGACTAGTATGATCAGGTGACTTTTCCGTGCTGGGGGCCTGTCTTTCTTGTTGGCTACGATTATTCATTAGAATTATTTTTTTTAAATCTCTTTTCTTTTAAAGTAGTATTTTCAATAATAATTACTAGTTAGTTAAATGAAATTAAGGAAATTTTTATTTATATAGATATCGGAGGAAAAGCAGTCCATGACCAGCCATGATGCAGCGATTTTTGGAACAGAAACTGAAGAAAAATCAGCTGTACCATCAGTTGAACCAGCACTTGTTCTTCCAGTAGACAAGGACAGTGCTGCCCATGAAAATGTAAGAAATAAATAAAGTCAACGTTCCTTTTATTTAATACAGATAATCATTTCTCGAGAGATAATTCATACAGTATTATCATCAAAAGAACAGTAAAGAATATAGATTTTACAATCCAATTTCATTGCATATATGATTTCATCTTATTTTTTGCTCTCACAGTTATTTGTGGATATACCACTTAAAGAAGAAAGATGGATTAAAAAATTAATGTACATGAGACAAAGAAAACTAAATGGCGAGGCCATGTTTTGACTTCAAGAACAGCAGATCATATTCTATAAGTGTTCTACTAGGTCCCTGCAAGGAAAAGATTGCAATCAATGTAAATTTAAAAATTCTGTAAAAGAAAAAATATTTAATAAATTTCTTTTCTTAATAAAATATTTCAGATTTATAATTTGTAAATGAACTGAATTATGATAAACTAATAAGGAGCCTTTCCACATTCATCTATGTAAAAATTAATACATCAGAACCTTTATTTAGAAAAACTGAAAGCATGTCTAAAAAGCCTGACTAGTCAAACCTGGTCATGAACTGTTGTGTCTAAGAAGTGACAGTTTCCGCTCATCGTGACCAGACTTCGAGGCTATAATTTACAGACTAAATCCAAGCCATTAGCAAATTAAAAGTTTTTCTGACGGAAATTATACTTAATTACATATGTCTAAGCAAGAAGGAAATGAAGTTAGTATAAGAGATGAGACAGGACTAAAAAGAAATAAGGAAATTGTGGTAATTAGAGAATTTCATTCATAAACATAGGCACCAAACTCTGACTTAGAAATTTCTGTTTTGATTGATCATGAATGCACTTAAGAACAACAAAATAGTAAATTACCTTAAACTGTGGATATAACATCAGGAAATACACAAGAAGCCAAACCGCTTTTTAATAAAACTCTGTTGTGGAAAAGTGGTTTCGCTTCTTGTGTGTTTCATGAGTGCACTTGTCCAAGAAGTACACATTCACGGAAGCAACTAGTTACGAATTACTCACCATACTATATGACTTGCTAGCAACGGGTCGGACTTTTTTAGATAAGCCTGAGTGGATAAAATATTGGACATATCTCTAAGAGTGTGCATAAATGACAGCCTGCACATGACTGCAGCATATATTAGAGTGGTGCCAAATAACTTTTAAACCAGGGTCGACAGCTCCATTCTAGATAGCCCCTTATTCATGTCTCAGCCATATCCCACAATAAATTTAACAAGGTTTAATTGAGAGGTCTAAAGTGTATCCTGTATGGCAAGCACAAGACTATGTTGATGCCTTACATGTTGTTCCGTAATAAATATATTGGCAAGCAAAGAAAATTGACTTGGCCTACAATTCTATACTTGGGAGCAGCTTTCTTATTTTTCATCTTTGTTCAGCTAGAAAAAGTTCCCAGTGCAGAATTCTAGGCAGAGTTGATGGTTTTGCTCATCAGTAGAGTTACTTGGTACTAAACAGGTAAGTAATTTTATTTATTTAGAATTATATAAAATTATTTTGCACTCGTATTCAATAATTTTTCAGTTAAAATGAAACTGTAGAACCCAAAATGTAAGGTTGATGAACAGACCTACAAAGACAATGTGACAACTCTAGAAGTGAAACTAATATGTCCTGAAAAAAGTACAGTCATGGACAAAAAAAAATCTCTCCCTCACTCTGTGCTGCTATATTTTTAAATGAGCGTTTAAAATAGGATGGTATGATTTTATTGGTTAAAAATTTAGATAATTTTCTGACTGAACTAAACGATATCAGACACGTAGTGGCAAAGTAGTAAACGCTCATTTAAAAATATAGCAGCACAGAGTGAGGGAGCGTTTTTTTTGTCCATGACTGTACAACACATTTTCATGTTCCGACACTGTGTATATATTTTGAATTTTACTTTTTATAATTATATAAGAGTAGGAGTTGTAGTAAATACGATTAATTAAAATGAATACTCCTTTTAATGAAAAATTGAAAAATAAAATGAAATAATAAAAATAAAAGTCACCCAATGCAGAGAAATTCTTATGGAGACAGATGTGGAACAAAAAAACACAGGTGAAGAGAAAGTCTTGTAGAATAACAGTCACAGTAGAAACACAGGAAGATACACAAGAACAGATGAAGCACATAAAGTAGGAGAAAATCTGGTGATGAGGGTCCGATGATGAGAAGCACAGTTGAAAAAAATTGTTGAAAATCTTACTGTGTTTCTACTGTGACCGTTATTCTACAAGATTTTCTCTTCATCTGTGTTATTTTGTTCCACATCTGTCTCCATAAGACTTTCTCCATATTGGGTGACTTTTATTTTTATTATTTCATTTTATTTTTCAATTTTTCATTAAAAGGAGTATTCATTTTAATCAATTGTATTTAAATGAAAATATTTTGCAAGCGATGATAACATGATTTATAAATTTCAAGAACATTAATGTTTTGCCCAATCAATGTACTTAATTTATTAAAAAAAACAAAAACTCTATGGCAAATCTATCTTTAACATCAAAAGTAAAGCAATTACTTAAAGGGTCCATATCCCACAAGTATTGTCTTTGCTCCCTGCAAAAGAAAAATTATAATTAGATCAGTACTTTATTTTATTTTTATTTAAATGAAAGATCAATAAATAAATCATTTCATAAAATAATCCAAAAGTCAAGTCAAAGGTAGGAGTGAGACCAGATTGTAACCTATCAATAATTGAATGTTTAATTTTTCTCTGTTCTGCAGATAAAATTGATTCTTCAGTTTCAGATAGGAGAGACCAGTATTTTCTTATATTAGGAAAAAAAAAACCCAACTCCCCATTGAATACATAATATACTACACTTGTATACACATTATCTTTACAAAAGAATAGTAGGGTTTCATAAATGAAAAAAGTAGCCACTTCCGAGTTTCCCCGTTCACATCTTAATTTTACCATTAACAAAGGATTTCTAAATAAGCTTACTTGATTTCCTCTACCCACCTTGTCTAGGCCCATGCTTCAAAATAACCCCAGCTACTATATTCAAGCTATGGAAATCCATTGCATGGTACCCAAGATTACAACTTAGTTTTGAATTTTCATTCACATTCCCATTGGCTATGTAAATGCAAGAAGTTACATAATCTTTTTAATTTCGAAAATTTCAGAAACTAATTCAGAATATTAAGTACTTCCCAAAAGCCATATTTGTTTATATACCAAAATTACATTATGTTAACACGATTTAAATTAATTGAATATGTAGCTGTTGTAAGCTGCATATAGTGAATGAAACAAAATTTAATAGATATTTGTGAGCTGTTGTATTTAATGAATTCTTAGGTTTTATTATCACATTTAAAGAATTTTTGGGTAGGAAAAGGAATGCTTGTCGTTACTTAATTAAGGTGGTTTAGTTCCAAGTTTAACCTGTTATTGCCTATCCTCTCTAAAAGATTGACTTCTAATTGTAATGATAAAATTATTCCTTTCCATTATTCTAAATTAATAATTAAGCGCTGTACCTGTAATTACTTTGTCACCATCATAGTTGTAAGCACAACTGAATATTTCTTCTGTGTGTCCTTTGAGTGCTTGCAAACAGCCACCAGTTTCAACATCCCAAATTCTGGCTGTGTTATCACCACTGGCAGTTACAATCTGATCACCTCGAGGATTAAATTGCACCTGTTATACAAAGGGTTTAAAAAAAAAAAAAAGGAAAAATAAACTTTAAATGTTGCTGCACAATATTGAAATTATAGACACTATTCAATTTTGTATATTTGTTAAATTATTTATGTAAGTGTACTTTCTCAATTCAGATATAGTAATAACAGTACACAGCAGTTAAATCTCCTACTCTGAAACGGTTTACAAGCTGAACAGTACAGTAAGTAGGCTATTAAAAACAAACTGTTTAACTGTAGCTAAACACTTTACCTTTGAAACTTCACATTCATGTCCAGTAAGTGTATGAAGATTACAAAAGGTTGAAACACTGAATATCCTTGCCGTGCAATCTGTAGAAGCGCTAACCAAATATTGACCTCTTAAATCAAAACTTATATCCAATACTTCATCCGAATGACCATTCAGTGTAGAAGTGCATCGACCTGCAAACATTTTAATATATTCTATAGACTATTATTGCATGGTGAATTTATGAAATTAAAGAAATGTATGAATAAAAGACCACTATTACAATATTTTGGGGGAGATATGGTTGATTATTGTATTTTAACCTGTAATTGTGTAGAAGTGCTAACCAGATCAAAACTTACATCCAATACTTCCCCTTTTGTGCTATTTAAGAGTTTGTATGGTATTTAACAGTGCCTTTGGTTATCACTGTTCTTACCACTCCTTGGTGTCCTCACTTGGATTGTCGAAACCTGCAAAAATGCTGACAGCATGGGCAGAGAGGAATGTACACTATGCAAAAAAAAAAATCTTATTCCGAAGCGGTAGCCCAAATGCAGTAATTAATGTCGAATGTTCCAAATTTAATATTATGTTGTAACGAATCTGAAGATATCCGAAAGGACGTAAGTCGACTAATTCAAATTGAATAAAACATGGTATTGTAAAATGGACATTTTTTGAATAATTAATATTATGTAATTTGGTATACACCAAATAGCCATTACATGAACAGCATCTATTTAATAAGAAATAGGATCTCTTTTAGTCCAAAATAGCAGCCATTATGCAAAGTTATCAGTTCTAGCCATCCCATGGTAGCTGAAACCATAACCTAAACAGCAGGTCACCATTTCCAGTAATTTCGGGGCATAACAACAAAATAAAATCCTGCCCTTTGGCTAGCTTGCATTTTTATGTAATCATCTATTAAATAATTATACCAAGTGCTTAAATGTAGGGGTGACGTACAACTGTGCATACAATGTCATAACCTTATGATTGTAATCAATGAATTCGGCCACCAACTTCTGTAACTCTGCATCAGGAATCTGAATTCGTCGGACAAACTTTTTTCCAATTCCTCATTCATTAATTATTCATGATGGAGAATAATTATTATTGGGACATGACTGTTTGGATCATCATACAGATCAAAACACAAAAGAGTTGGAGGAGCTGTATGCTGTGTGAAACATTGTCGGTAAGTGACTTGCATCAAACACAGATTATGCTGCAGAGATCAAGGCCTGATTATTGATCGATGTTTGCTGAGTAAACCAAGAAGCTGTATAAGTTGATGTACCTTCAGCCACCAATGTGTAAGTTTATTTCAATATAATGGCAATGAAGGAGTTCTTAAGCTCACCCTGTAATACTGCATTCAAGAGGTTTTAATTTCCTTATTTTGCCTAATGCATGCTAGGTCCAAGAAGTTGCCTGATAATGAAAATTCTTACTAACCAGTTCCAATATCCCAAATTTTACAAGTTGTATCCAGAGAAGCAGATGCAACAAGAGTGCTCTCCCAATTTCCAACGCAGTTGCTTACGTCGCTCTTATGACCAATGAAAACCCGTACTCGCCTGAAAGATAAGATTTTTTTTTTTGATTTATCATATACACCAACTTAAGTGCTGTTTTCAGAATGGCTTTTTTTTTTAACTACCTGCCAGTCCTCATATCCCATAATGCACAAGTATGATCAAATGATCCTGTCAAAAGAAGTGAACCATTTGCTATGAATGACAACGCAACGAGTTCGCCAGTGTGACCCTAAAAATAAAAAATAAAAAAATAAAAAAAATACTGAAAGTAGATTACGTTGAAACAAATCAGAAAAGAGGTTACTGAAAGAGAAGGCAGCATCGAAAAATTTGAGAAATCAGAAAGTTAAAGGGAAAAAAACCCAAAAAAACCATAAAGACAGAAGGTCCGTTTCAATGTGAAACTTGAAAATTTGTATTATAATCTCATGGTAAAACTCAATTTATTAGCCTAAAGCTTTTCGGGATTACACCATCATCGGAGGCAATAGTCTACAAAGGGAAAACTGACAAGAAAGGTTGGTGGATAATCCCGGAAATCGCGGACCTTTTAGACGACGGTCGTAACGTCATCTGGATCTATAAGATTGTTGAATTCGCTTAGGAAATTAATGACATCATCTCTCTCTCAAAAGATATCTAGTTGTTTAATACACATTTCACTCGGAGTTGCTTCTTGATTTCTATTTCTTCACGATCAGAATCTTTTCCTTTCCTTTACCTTTCCATAGGATGTCCATGCATTTGTTTATGTCGAGTAAGCGGTTGTAGTGTAATGTTCTACTGGAGTGTAATGTTCGGCGGCGGCTGTGTAATTGTCTGGCTCAGAACCCAAATAGACCATTTCTGGGACGAATAAGAAATGTCATGTGTAAGCATACAGAAACAGCAAAAGATAACGCTACTAGATAATGAGCTAAATATTGGACATAAAGAATGCGTTCACCATCCTACGATGTGCGGTTTCAGTTGATCATACTTCACTGAATTTATCATGTCTAACCAAATATTGTTTGGAAGTATGAACTGAACTAATTTTTTTTGCAGTCCTGCTAACATACACGTTAAAAACCCTAGAAACCAAATTATAAATTTCAAATCCATACAAATCCAAAAGTTACTGTTAAATGAGTAAATAAATATACAGTGACTATATTCAAAGGGTCACTGAAGATAATCATAATAAAGCATTCATAAAATCGAGCAACAAAACTCTCTATAGGATTTACAGGTGCACATAGACTACACTATAAAAACCTATAACATGTTAGTCCGTTTGTTCCAAATGCGGTTTCATGGACAGCGCCAAAATGGATTATTCATTGATCCCCCACCCCTTCATCGTCCGTCCAACCCAGAACCCCGGAAAGGGCTTAAGACATTTAAGGACGATTACCAGCGACCCTTTCTCGATCGGAGCGACCGGAAAAGTTCAACCTGGCGGCCGCGTGACCCTTGACAAAGCCGGAGCCAATGTCGGATGGGATTGTGGAGGTGGTGGGTGGGTGTCTTCTGGCGACAGTTGGTCCTGCCGTTAAAACCTAGAGGGGGTTCGGTTGGGAGGGTGGGGCTACAACACGCCAAGATTACCGCGGCCTCACCTCGTAAAAATGTCACCTTAAATCAACAGAGTAATTGTTATTAATGATTCACACCAGAGGGTACGCAACGAGACAAACGCTAATAAAAGCGACCGACGGCCAAATTAAAAGTTAACTGCAACGAAATTTGCGTATTTAGCATTTCCTCGTGAAAATATTTCTTTCCCGTTTTATTTTTCAAAAGCTCGCTGTTAAGAGAGTCGCTCCCGCATAAAAGGGGATTCGTTGACGTCCACGGTTCACGGGGTTCTTTTGTCCGAGATACGTCACACGAATTCATGTACCCCACACAAAGTGGAAATTACACCTTTAATATTTATTCAAAAAAAAGAAAAGAACAAAATTGCTCAGCATTAAGCGACAGACCCCATCACCTTAAAATAGCTTTCGTCGACGTAAATGAGCAGCAGTTCAGATCACACGACCAAAATTCAAACGAATTAACTATTTCTTCAACGTTTAACAACAACAATAATCATAACAAGAGCAATAACAATTTCGATTCAAATTCATTGGGGCAACTGCCAGCCAACTGGCAAAATCCCAAAGCAATAATGACAATGTTTTCATTGAAATTTTTTTTTTTGCTGCAATGCAAACCGCTGGCTTCTGCTGGATTTTGGAGCAAAAATATAAAACACTATGGCAAGCTGGACCACAATTATTAAAAAAATAAAAAATAAATAAAAAACAGGTCAACCAACTCAATTCAGTTTAAAGCTTCTTTCTTTACTACAGTTTCTATTCTGCAAATTAATTCTGATATTAGCAAGATTTTAGTTATAGAATACTGGCCATTGAATTAGAAACATGTGTTTAATATTTTATTGAACCCCTTTTGGCCCGTATTATAACGTATCTGCAGGTGCATAGAATTAATAAGGTGTTGAAGAAGACCTGACATTCTCTGGGTTCTGTTAAATTTATTAGAAGAGGAACTTGATAAAGTAATATCGCAACCTGGCTGGAACGGAAAATCTGGGCTCTGGGTCGACCACTTTAAATGACAGAAGCCGCTAAACTACTGCTAACCAACAGTAGCATTGTTACCATTGAAGAAGCCGTCACATACAGGATAAAAATGCAGCATTGTAGGATGGACTTGGTCGACAACAATGTTCAGATAGTTCGTGGATGTTCGTGGTCGGCACAAGGATAGGACATCAATAAGTAATTCTCTATTCGGTCCGGCTTTTGTGTCCACCGGTCAATTATTTGGACTTTAGGCCATATGGACATTTTATTCTATGTACTATAAATTCCATCGATTGTATCCAGATAATTTTGTAGCTGTTTACTCGTGAAGATGATGTAAATCGAAACGCGTCGGTAATTAAAACTCTACCGTATTGCTTAACCAGGTTTTTAAGTTATGTTTTTATTCATATATTTCCAATTCATTGCAAATGCTGGCATACCCTCTAATGTCCATCACGTTGCTGAGGGAGAATCACTTTGGATGCGGGACGAATTTCCGTTCCCAGCCCCCGAGTTCCGCAAACACCAACGAGCTTGGTTGAGCCTCCATGACGCACGGACCCAAAAAACTCTTTTTACCGAAGCATCTGACGCTATATCAACCGCCCGCCTACATGATGTTAGCACCAATGAATCAGGGAGCTGGCTACATACTCTGCCCTTCCCCGCCCTGGATACCTTCCTTGACGACAACTTCATCCTCATCGCCGTCGGCCTCCGTTTAGGCGCTCACATGCCGCTGCGGTGCAACTACTAACGAACTGGCCCACCAACCTCTCAGCTGCGACACTTTTGGTCGCAGAAACGCCGTAGTTGTCTAAATGACACGATACACCCCGCCCTCATCAATGGAACCCAATGGTCTGTCTCGAAGCGATGACAAACGCCCAGACGGAGTAAGGGAAGATATTAGTATGGGACATGACCTCGCCTGCTTCTACCTAGACGGAAGCACAAGGGAGGCCCGTTTCTCCGAAAGCAAGAAAACATTGAAGTTCCTTTTTTGCACCCATCGGCTTCGAGACTTTCGGATCCTGGGGTTCTAATGTCCTCTCCTTCCTAAGGGATCTCGACTTCAGACTTTCCGTCGCTACACAGGATACTAGATCCATGGAGTTTCTCCGCCAAAGAATCTCCTTGGACATTCAGAAAGGCAACGCGGCTTTCATCATCGGTTCTCTGCCCCGAGGTACTCCTTTCAGTGAAATTTTCTTCATTCAACCCCCTATTTTATTGAATTATACATGTATATTATATCCCATCTTTGATTTTACTTTGACTAAAAGATGAGCCCTTTATGTTTATTATTAGAAAAAGAAAAGTTAATAAGCTGACACAAACGCATTAAGTTCAGTGAAGTTTTTTATGTTTTAATTTAGCATTTAGACTAAGCTTCAGTAGTTTTAAGCCTTGAAGTATATAATATATATAAAACAAAACTATAATTATATGAATATCGAAAATAATTTCTTGGATATTTTGAAAAAATAATGAAGAAAATTTATTGGTTAATATGTGCAGATACTGAAGATATTTAAAAGAAACTTAAATTAATACATTGTGCACCCGAATTTGTCTTACCGTCAAAGTGAATTTGCTTTTGCCAACAGCTGTATCCCATATAATGGCCCTCATATCCATGCTCCCAGAAGCCAGCAAATTATCCACAGGGTGAAAAGCTATGCATACCTGCAATAAATATAAAATCGTTATTCGTATATAATACATTCAACGGAAACCCACAGAGCACCTTCAAATATACGTCATCGGATTAAATAAAAAAAAAGTTGAGAATGCGTGGTACTGTACTATCATAATGATGTTAATTAAAAGATCGTTATTGTGTTCGCGAAATCAGTAGTTCCGTCACCAATGTTTTCCGAATTTTTTGATTGTCACTTCAGATTCGGATAACATCAAAAAAGTAAGTTAAAGATGTAATAGGCGCACAGGTTCTATCTATTCGGGAATATGCCCAAAATGATGGTTAAATTAAACATTTTGGTTCTATGACCCAACTTGAAGGATCGAAATATTAATCTTAACCGCCATTTTGGCCATGTACCCGAATAGAAAGGACATGTATACCTATTACATCTTTAACTTATTTTTTGATGCTAATCGAATCTGAAGTCGCAATCAAAAAATTCGAAAAAAAATTGGGAACAGAACGACCGAGTCGCAAATTCAGAAATGATGTTTGTGCATAACATCTAGTAGTTGCATGTTAGTCGATATTGCTTGTAAACGCAATAGTAAATAACGGGTCCAGTAGTAGCAATATGGTAGCGTTTATTAGTACACTGAATGGCCAGTTTATTAGGAACACCAATGACTATGCAAATCCGTTGGCATAGCAATTACTATGTACCAGTTGTTCACGTGACAGTCGTTACCAATATAAGCGAGAACACACCTGTCAACTGCAACTTGTAGTCTGCAAGTGGTTTGACCGTCACCAAGGGAAAACAAAAGATCTGAGCGACTTCGAGCGCAGGATGATAGTTGGTGCCCGGCGAGGTTGACTGAGTATTTCCGAAACCGCACGTCTTCTAGGGTTTCCCGAACAACCATTTCAAGGATTTACCAGGACTGGTTAAACAACTAAAAAAAAAACAACCAGCCAGAGACAAGCCTGTTGTCGCAAACGACTCGTCGATCTAAGGGGGTGAGCGTAGGATGGGAATGCTTGTTCGTGTGAGTACAACACTGGACCGCAGAATAACTGTCGCTGGAGAATAACCGTCAAGGTCTGGAAGAAGGTCTGCTGGTCGGATGAATCCTGTTTTCTATTGCACCATGCAGATGGCCGACGCAAAATTTGGAGACAACAGCACGAAGTGATGGACCCTTGCAGTCTGGTTTCCACTGTTCAGGCTGACGGAGGCTCTGTAATGGCCTGGGGAATGTTTTCCTGGCATACTCTTGGTCCGCTGATACCTGTAGAACAACGTCTTAATGGTCAAGGCTATCTGAACATTATTGCCGACCACGTTCATCCCTTCATGGCTACTGTGTTCCCCCATCGGAGGGAGATTTCCAGCAGGACAACGCTCCGTTTCACAAGGCTCGTATCATCATGGAATGGTTCCAGGAGCACGATAATGAATTCAACTTACTCCTCTGGCCACCATAGTCCCCGGATTTGAACATCTTTGGGATGAGCTGGAACGGATTATTGAAAAGATGGATCCATCACCATCCAATAAGCATCAACTGGGAGCAGCTGTTGCATCTTCATGGACAAACATCACGGAACAATGCTTCCAGCGGCTAATTGAAAACATGCCACGACAATCGACAATCGAACAGTGAAGTGTACATTTGTTCAGGTGGGACGTAGGCAGTTCTTACACGATTCTCACCCTTCCGGAATAAATTTCACATGAAATAGGCAAGAACCTGTCGCTGAGAAGGGATTTCACCATCATAATCAAATCAGGAGGGAACCCGTCTCTAATCATCTTGTAGATTAGCTCCTCGTGCCACACCTGATCGAAAGCTTTAATGACATCAAGAGAAACCACGCCACAGTACCTGGAAAGGTTTAGTGGAGTACTCAGATCTTCAACGAGCCTGCATATCTGCATCTGAATCCATGCCACGGCGAATTCGTGCTGTTATAGCTGCTAGGGCGGCGCAACACAGTATTCGATGGGGGGGGGGGGCCCCAAAAAAACGGGCCACTCAATCGAGGTACAATCTCATCTTCAGGACAGGAAACTACTACAACGAGGTAGGCTCACGCTGACGATTATATGGTGAATGTCCACCGATCAGGAAGAAATCATACAATGCTGATTGGTGGGCTTACAAGCAACTTAGATAGCATCCAGAGAATTTTCGTGATAGGATAATACAACAAACAAAAATTTTGCAAAATTTAATCAAATGGTGGAGGAAGATACGTGCTCCCATTGTTAGGAGCCGTTGATGAATATTGTCTTTTCATGCTGTTGTTTATCATATCATTCACGATGTCTATAATCGGATTCTTCTCAAAGCTGGTCTGATTATTCAGGAATTTTTATCTTGGTTAATTTTTAGGTCTTTCCTAATTTCTTCGGTGTCAGCATCTTTTTGTGGTCCTTTTAAACATCGTTGAAAATTGGCCAAAAGAAATTTAAATGCCCGCTATTGCGCTTTCCAATAACATTTTGAGAATTTAGAAAGAAAAATAAAGCAATCTCCTTTAATTTAATTTTTTACATAAGGCTCCATTAAATAAACAAAAAAAAATTTAACCATTGAGGATCCTCATCCATTGAGCCAACTTCGAACATCAACCATCCATGTTGCCAAAATTGATGATCCTGAAAGAACGAACAGTCGTTCCGTAGAAGACGAATGACGATAAACCCAGATAAAACTACTATTTTAAGATGTGAGCGTAACTCCTAGAGGTATTTATGTGGAACCCCCATATCCATTTCCGTGAGTATACGGATCAACTGGTTAAGCAACTTAATCGCCTCTTACGTAAACTACCCATCGCGAAATTACACTGGTCATCAAGTCGATCATCATCCCCGAAAACTGCTTATGCTTTTCCGATTTGGCGCTGAGCTCCGATTTGAACCTCCCACTATGTTATCGACGTTTTTTTTTTTTTAGATTACTGGAACGAGTTTCTTTTTGAGTTACGGATCTGTTCTAAACAGTTCTTTTATTTCTTGTTCGATTCATAGTAAGCATTCCAATTCTGATTATATCCTGGCTAAACAATAAAAATAATGTGATTATGACAGTCCTTTTGACTTTAGTCCCTAAGGGCGCACATTACGAGAGAAGGGTTATTGTATTCAGAAATGCTATTAACTTAAAGGGGGTCAAAGCCATAGTGCCCTATGGCATCGAGCGCTGGGGACTCAATTTAATAACGATGATGATGATGATGATGACCGAAGAGTACAAATCGAATGAAGTCTTTCCGTTGAAACTATTTGTAGATTGCAGACAGAAGGGTAAAATATTTATTAGCAAACAACAATATATCTATGAGCTCTCGAGCGCAATTCACTCCAGATAATACATTTTGTTTTAAATTTAAATTTTCTTATTCATAAACTGTGATAAGATAATAAATTGATAATGATTATGTAAAGAGCTCATATAATTACTCTGTTTTATGAAGACAGATAAAGTTGGGATACACTAAAGTGCACTTATCTCTAAAGCTAGTGTTTAAACCAATAACCGTCTATTAACTCTCGGAGATATTTATTAGCATAGCCATAGAGACACCCTGCAAGCGCTGTAGTAACCGTGTAGTTAAAACATCGATTAATCTGAGGAGATTCGTGGAATAATCAAACTAATTTCATTTCACGAAAGAGTTGGCATCCAAGTAGATCCAATAATGCTCTAAGCAGTACTGTTTGGATCCTGCTTGAATCGTGCTTATATAAAGCATATACAGGATGTTTACACATCATCACAGCAATTAGACAAAGTGGGTTATTGGAGAAAGATTCAAGAGCTGTGGACTTGATGATAGAAATTTATTTATTTATTTATTTATTTATTTATTTACAAGAAAATACAATAGTGCCCAAGGGACCGGAATGGTACAGAACCGACGAGTTAGGTTTAAAATAGGGACCATATTAAACCTACAGTGGTTACACAAAAATCGGTAGTGAAATCAACAGTACAAACAAACAAACAAAAAACAATGAGAACGATAAAAACTTAAAAACTACTATAAATAACAGGTGATTAAAATTAAGATTATTCACTGATATAGGATGTTAAGGTTAGTAATAAGTATAATAATATAACGTAATGATAAGGTGACGATGGAGGCATTCAGCGTTCAAATCTCAATTAGGTAAGTACAATCAGCTTGACAATGTCAAGTAAAAGGTATACAATGTTCGAACCAAATTAAATAGATAGTCATTTATCCAATAACCAAACAAAAACAAACCTATGCCATAAAAAGATCAGCATCAATGAATTCAAGAGTAGCAACTAGAGTAATGACAGAACATAGTAAAAACTAAATCAAACTTAAATTGAGATTTAAACGGACATCTTATAATATATCTCGTGATATAGAACTTCTGTATGTGTTATAAATATATAGTGTATTATGAACTTATGTATAGAATCGCCGTTACTATTTTAGTTCCTCCGCATATACCAATTACATAATGCTTAAAAGTTTTAAAAACACCGATGTAGATTCGGCTGTAGTAACTATCTACTTAAGACTTAATATTAAAGGATTAAAGACTTAATATTCTGAGGTTTCAGATGTTTCCTGAATATCCTGTAAGGCACTAACATTTGAATATAAGATATCTACTACAATAGTTGTGTTTAATAAAAGGTAACCGAAGTTTATCAGCATTTCGTGTGGAATGATTATGCACATCATGACTTGTTTGTATAATAAGGGTAAATAATAAATAATATATAATAACTAGAGATATACCCGGCATTGTTCGGGCTCTTTTTGGATGAAATTTTGCAATTTCTGAATGTGAATATACAGAACATTATTATCCAACTTTTTTCTCCGGCACTGCGTCAAACTCACTCAACATTCCAAAGCGAGCGAAGTCGTGTAGATGTGTTAAAGGGCGGTAGTTGGAGAGCCATCCATTGGGAGCATTTTAAAATTTTTTTTCGATTCTTCAATATGAATTTTTACTATATTAATTCAAGCTTTTTTTTCATGTGTTCTTTTTTCTGTATATATATGCGAAAACACATTAATATATGTGACGATATATTTCAGTATATACAGAGTGATGTAAATAAAAGTAGCCTGGCATGAATTGCAGAGAAACCCTGCGAGGCTAATTTTATTTGCACCACCCTGTATATGGGTTATTTGAGTCACAATGGGGATAGCGGTAATCATATCATGATGATGGTATTTAGGTACAAATTCGCCCTGTTTGCTGCAAAACTATAGAGCTTATTCATGAGAGTGACGTCGTTCCGCAGCAACCAATCACAGTGTAAAGCTGGTATACAACATGGTGGCAGCAGCTTCAGCTGCCAATCAACCATATTGTATACCTCATGAATAAGCTTTATATGAGTACACGGAGAGAAATGCTTTGGATGTAGCAACAATAAAGGAGTTGATGAGTGCTTGTTTATTTATTGAAGCAACAATATAATTTGAATCTATTAATACGTAGATTTTTGGGACAGGAGGAACAATTATTATTTTTTCGAAATTTCATGAAGACAGTGATGTTCCTTTTGCTTTAAAGGTCAAGTGTGCACAATTTCATCAAGATCGGAATAAACCTGTAGATTTGTATAAGAGAGAAACAAATCTATTAGAAGAGCGTAGAAAGCCAATGGGAGGTCGGACGTGAACGGGACCTAGCCTATGACCCTCCCTGGTCTTCCGAGGTCCTCTGTGCAAAATTTCAGCCTCGGGGGTAGCCCGGTTCAGAAGTTATGGAGGAACAAACAAACAGACGGAAAGTGTGCTATATATAGAATCATCATCTTGAAAGATAGGTTAAATTAGGTGTATCTTGTCGCAGTGTCTTTCACAAAGAATAAAGGTCATAAATTTGAATTTATTATCCAAATGCAGAGAGATACTCTTAAAGAAAGCCCAAGCAAATATCGTGAAAATTCAGAAAGATATTGCCAATAGAATGAGTTGAATTTCAGTTGCTATCAAAAATAAACAAAACGATAAGGGATTTTCTCCAAATTTTTATTTTTGGACCGGACACCAGTATCATCAACTTCTCTTTATGCTAAAATGAAGTCATACGCCTATATGAAGTCAATAAGCCTTCACATCAGCATAAGGAGAAGAAATTGATACTGGTGTCCGGTCCAAAAATAAAAATTTTGAGAAACTCCCGTATCGTTTTGTTTATTTTTGAGAGCAACTGAAATTTAACTCATTCTTTCGGCGATATCTTTCTGCATTTTCACGATATTTGCTTGGGCTTTTTCTAAGAATAGCTCTATACATTTAGCTAACAAATTATACAAAAGACATTTTGGTAACGCTTGCGCATACACAGTTAAACATTATTTAATAAAAATGCTCATATTTCATCAAATATTTAATAGTTTTATATTCTGATTGCAGAGTGTTGTCTCTACTGCAGTTTTCCAGGTTTCCTGAAAATGGCATTGCATTGGGTAAAAATCCTGCATGTTATAAACAATCCTCCTGCATATTGAATTTGTTGCTGGTCCCCTATTTGCCTGAACTATATTAGGTGTAATATGCTCATTACAGCCCTGAAGTTTCAGGATAATCGTCAGGTATTTTTCTAGATATTCGACAAAACGTCTAAAATCAAAGGTGTTAATATTATTTTGTCCAACCCCTGTATGTGTATACTTCTCTAAACGAGTTAAATGGGTTTGCAAGGAAGCTAACTAAAATCTACTGTTCTGAGTAGACTGAGTCGGTCAGGTGAAAGTGACATCGATTTATGTAAATTGCAATGGACTTGGGCCTAAGAAAGGAACGTAAATCTAACTTGCCACTTTAAATAAATTCCAAACTGATATTTATGTAAAATAATCTCTAAGACATAAGTCGAGAACAATTCAAAAATTGGACTTCACTGCAGCACTCTGAATAAAAAATAAATTTTCTTGGTATATCAAAATTTTTGGGATTGAGAGTATGTAATATTTGAAAACAGTAATAAATTTTTATTCAGAGTATAGATAAATTTTGCTTTTAAATTTTTTCTCGGGCTTATTAAACAGGAGTTATGAGCTAGGTAGTGTCGTTAACGCCTTGAATTTAACCTAATGAACAATCACCTATATGGCGTAAAATTTTCAGAAAATTTTATCGTTTTTGATAAGCATTTTCTATTTTTTTTAACAATATTCTTCCACGCCTCACAAGAAACATACAACCAGACCACACGCACACGTCAATGGGGTTTATTGGCGGAGAAGAACTGAATTGCTGCAAAACGCGCATAATAACAATAAAGCCAATTCATTCCCGAGCAATTTTTCTCATAGTGAATTCCAAGTAACGAAAATTGTCCATAACTGTAAGCAGATGTCGCCACCGACCCAACATCCCTCTCTACCCAAGTGTGCGATCCTTTCGAAAATCAAGTCTAATTCCAGGCGAGTTTTGCCTGAGACTTGTTCTCCCAAGACCGCGTGCCGCACGCACAGCATCTGATTCTCATTAACATGCAAGGCGAAGGTGCGCACAGAAGAGAAGCTAATGAAATTAGCGCGTGCAACAAGGCGAGATACCCAATCGGAGCGGCTAATTTCAAGTGATACAACAAACACACCGTTCGAGAGGGTTCCACGGTGGGGAGATTAAGCGAAAGGCGGAAGCAGCCGGATGCGGAAGCGGAAGCACTAGAAACGGAACTGCGTGGGAATAGCAATTGCAGGCTAAAAGTTAGAGGACCTCAGATGCATTCTCTGGGACAATTGGCAGGGAGGAAGGCAAATGTCTGTTCCTTGCACAAGAAAAAGGAAAATTGCCAAAAAAATAAAACAAACCGAAAACTAAAGTCCGTTCAATGATTGTCATTCCTTAAGAACAAATAGCATCTTGAAGCTATACATAAGTTGATTCACGTTTATGAGAACGAAATTGGAACGCGCGTACAGTCGGCAGCAAAAGTTCTTAGCCACCTTCCATTAATTTTCCAAAATTAAACATTAATTTTCCCTTTAACAATTCCGGTAAAAAGTTTTTCTTTGTGTGTATTGATTATTACGGGTATGATCATTTTGGTGCACGTGAATTGTTTCTTTTTACCGGAATTGTTAAGGGGAAAATTAATGTTCAATTTTGGAAAATTAATGGAGGTGGCTAAGTACTTTTGCTGCCGACTGTACATTGCGTTGTCACATGAAACCATTCCCGAAAGGAACAGTTTTAGACTTAGGAGAAACAACGCCACCGCAAATTATCCGGTTTTGGAAAGGATTCTCATGTACTCGTTGGATAATCCACCAATGCAAAAATCGCACCTTTACTATGTCTAAAGCAGCCCTGCTTAACATATTAAAAATACGGATTAGGAGAAGAACCAATCTCAGAGCCACAACGTAAGAAGCACCCTACCTCAAAAGTGACGGCACACTGCCAATGTTCACAAATTACATTGTGCCAAAAGGGTCTAAATTCCAAAGGCGGAGACTAATATACTAATACATAAATGCCCCCCGCCTACTATAAGACAAACATCCTGAAACCAATTTATCACCTTGATATCCCACGTCTTTACGATGCAGAAAAGAATCAGGTTTGGCTTCACGAACACGCAAAATTCAGGCTGCCTTCACGAACAGGTTCACCAAAGAACAAGGATCCAGGACTAATGACATGAGTTACATTCAAATGAAGTCGCCAGACAGTTCTATGTATTGCTATGCTCATGGAAACCCATCTAAAGAGCCTAGGAATATCGACGACCCTAATCTATGCCCTTCAGCGCGTACTATTGCAGGCCAATAAGCAAGGCCAACACAGATGATGGTGTCATAAGGTATTTCACAATAGCAGTACAAGCATTCCAATTTCGTTCAGAAGCAACCTCTGCGCAAGCCAAGAGCAACCAAAGATTCCCCAAAAGCTTGGAACAGAAAGGGTCCACATTCATTTTTATTAAACCTCCTCCCTCGGATACTCAACCTTCAACTCTTTTAAGACCTGCGTTAATCGACAGGGTTCCGTGAATCTGGGGTCGTTGGCGAACGTTAAAGTCTAGCGCCAACTTCTTGATGAACTCTCTCCTTAGCCGAGATGAAAGCCAAGTTGGAGGGTGGGAAGAGACTCGAAAATCTTTTTCCCCCCCCCCCCCACTCTTCTCTCTATCTCTCTCTTTCCAGTTTCTTCTTTCACTCTATTAACAGGAAATTGCCGCTTGCCACTCGAACCCTTCGTCAACTGTGCGAGAAGAAATGATTATGACTCCCCAACTAATGGTATCATTTATCCCTTACAGCTCTCGGATCAGAGAGAGAAAGTAAATTCCGCATCCGAGTCCTTAAATAAGGACAGACTGCAAGGAGGAAAAGGTCGAGAGACCCTCGTACAAAGCATGCGCTATGTGCATTTCTTTACACAAACACGGACATGAAAGGTGTGGTAAAAGAATGAGGCACTATTGCTTTTTGTGGACTCGTGTGCGGAATTGTATGACATTCCGATAGACAGCGAGGCTGTAGTAATCCAGTCCTCCAAGAGGAGCCCAACTCCTTTTTTTGGGGGAGAAATTAAAGAGGCGATTCTTTAAAAACCATGTTCTCATATAAAAAAAAATCGCACACAAGTTATAATTTCACATTATAAAAATCGCCTGTTCAATCATTTTCATATCTGTTATAATACCCCACCCCATTCTAACACGGAGGGGGCGGGGGAATGCGATATGTAGCGCAGTGGTTCAAACCTTTTCAAAAATGCGTACCACCAAAACCAAAATTGAATGTTTTCCAGTATCCAAATCAAAGTTCTCGAGTTGGTCGTTTATATCCTGCGTAGTTGTAAAACGCATCGTCACTTTTTCAGGGTAGGAAACAACCAAAGTAACTTGGTGCAAAATCCAGACACTTGGCTAAGAGCGGCTACACAGCAAGTGACGTGTAGCAAGGTGCAAAAACCACGTTTGTCGTGCTGATTCCTCTGAAAACACAAAGGGCCAAACTTCGATTCAAAACATGGTAAGCTTCCCAGCTCAACATATTTCGTCTGCAGGGAAATTCCAGAAAATTTTTGGCTGCCCTTAGCATATTAGTTATAAAAATAAGAAATTACCACTTTATATAATTAATTTTTCGTCTAAGTTTTATTCGTAAGCTCAGTTAAGAACTTTTGGCGTAGTTTCTATTTTGCATTAGGTCCCTGAAAATACGATTGCGGGAAACGACTGTGGTAGGCATTTACAATCGTTTGTAAGCTGATATGGACGGTCGTTGGGCTCAGAATTACTTAGAGACCAAAGAGATACTTTAGTTGTCAGGATCGCGCGAGACAAAAACCGAGATGAGCTTGTTGCCCCCATAGCGCGTACACCTCATGAGAAATAAGATACCGCAACCTAGGGATAATAGATTAGAGGTGAGTGTGCCAATCAATCATCTCTGGGCTTAGCAGGGAGTTTCGCCGCATTGAGATCGTGCACGTATATTGTGTAAGTAAGTAGAGAAATAGTGTTTATTTTGATTCATAATGAAAATTACTTCATTTTTGTGCCTGTTCCAGTGAATCTGCGCGTGTGGTAAAATATGTTTGGCTGTAGTGCTCCTAATTGCACAAATAGCAATGGTAAAGGTTATCGAAAGTTCAAATTCCCAGCATAGCTGTATGACAGTCGGCTTCTCTGCATAGCTTTCTGCCCAAAGATGGATTCGAAAATCAATTGGCCCGCCCACCTCTAATCTATTAAGCGCACATTAACCCAGTGATGTTTAGTGTGCATAAGGGGTTTAAAGCTTCACAAAGATGGAAGCAGCAAAGATGGTTAGGCCCATCATCAATTCAACAATTACCCCTTACAGATTTTAAGTGCGGGCAGCAATCGTCGAAATGTGTTGCATTAGGCTCTCCATGCACGCTACAATCCCGATTTGGCTTCATCTGATTTTTATCTATTTGGTCCACTTAAAGACGAAATATGCGGGCCATGGTTGGAAGAGGGCTAGTGCGTGGTTACGAATATACGAAAGAGCTGTTAAGGCAGGGTATTTTTATATAGAAGATATACGAAGATTGGATAAAATAATGGAAACACCTAGAAAAACACAATTAGTAGGTTGCGAGTCTGCTTTTTGCTTGCCAAACAGCCTGAATCAGTCTTGGAATGGACACACACACCTGCGTCATTCTTCATGCTGACACTGCTCAAATACTTTCACAGAAAGGCTGGAGGAAAGTAACTTCATCTGACTCTGACTTGCACACTTCCGAACACGTTCCCCAGAAATACAGGGCGAGATTAAAAAGTATCGGGAAAGTTTCGGAAAAAATATTTCAGATATTGCTGCAAAACCTTAAAATTCTTCAAAATACATCCCTTGAGCGTCGACACACTTTTGCCAGCGGCATTTCCACGAATCGAAGGTTCCCTGGTAGGCAGATTCCAGAAGGTCTTTAAGGGTACACGTGCAAGCTTCTTTGACGCACTTAAGTGTCCCATGGTGCTGTCCTTTGAGGGAGGATTTCACGTTTGGGAATAGGGAAAAGTCTGCTGGGACTGTAAGAGGGTTGGGGAATCGTCGCGACGCCGTTTTGCGACAGGTAGTCGGTCACCTTGGAGCAGGTGTGGCTGGGTGCATTGTCGTGATGCAATTTCCAATTTCCGGCGATGGCTGGCCTCACCCGGTTAACCGACGGTCTTAATTCAGCACTTCACGCACACGTTGCACGTTGTCGTCGCTTCTTGACATCGACGGCCATCCAGCGCGGGGCTCATCCTCCACACTCTCTCGGCCATCTTTGAAGAGCTTGTGCCACTTAATAACTGCACCAGAGCTTTCATCCTTACACTACTTAATAACTAATTCATCCTTGAAGAGCTTTCATCCTTGAACACTTGGCGAATCATGCCCAACGTCTCCGTACCCGATTTCCCCAGTCCAACACAAAATTTGATGGCGTACCGCTGTTCAATCGTTCGCTGCATTTTGAGCTTGCACCAAGTCACTCGACAGGGGTTCCTGCGTTTTGAAGGTCAGACCCCACACCACGGAGCACGCTCGGTGAGAGCGCGTTGCGAACTACAATCACGTTAGGAAAAAATTGTTCCCGGTACTTTTTATAAAAACCCTGTACACGCGTTCCTGCTGTAGGAAATAATGTGAATGGACCAAACATGTTTCCGTTGCTCGACAGACTAGGTTTTGTTTTCATGGCACCAATGCCGTCTCCGTTTAGCAGCACTGTTTTTGTGAAAATGCAGATCGAGCTCACTTTGGCCGCTGTGGTCCTCTTATTAGTGCTGACCATCCTGTTCGATGCTTTCCAGTCTCTGTCAGTCGATCCTCTTATTCTTGTATTTTATAGACGATATCTTCCCACTAACAATATATGCGATCACGACCTTTTTGATACAGTAGCTCTCGATAATCAAGTAATAGAGCGACTTCTAAAACTGTGACAATTTGCTCTCATTGGAGTCTGTCATATCTGACATGGCCACTCGACTAAATATCAGGATACTGAGGTACAAGTGCACTTATTAATATGGTCCAGAATTACCAAGGTAAACAAAAGATGGTCATTATACGAAAGTAGTATGAGCAAGAGATGACAGATTCCATTTTTTTGTCAAACCCCTGTAATATAAAGGAGACATTCATTATCGTTGCGATATTTTTCATATATTGGAATAAACAGCTTCCATACGAGGCGATACTTTCTGAGCAACCCCACGTTTAAAAATCGATATCGATAAACAATTTTCGCTTCTCTCCCAGGTGAATACCAATACAAATACGTTCTGATACCCATTAACACAGAACGTCGTGGCAGTGTTCTATTTTTGCCAAACAGCCCCGATGACAACAGACCACCATCTGAAATGTTAATGGCGAACGATAAACCCAAATACGATCGCATTGTTTCCCACCATAAAACCGAGACCCCGATGCTACTTTACGCCTCTGCACTTAGTCCATCATCGTTCGAGTCCTACGAGGAGAGGGTAGTTTCGCTTTAATTTTTCTCCCTCTCATTAATTTTGTAATGGCAAATGGAAGACGAAAGCAGCAATGCCTTCTGTTTATTGCAGAGGCTTCTTCGCCGCCTCCTTTTCCTTTTAATCCTTTCAACATACACTCAAGGGGGCTGGGCGTTCCTTTCAATCGCTCACCTGGATCCATCTTTTAGGTAACAAAGAGCTAACAACCCTATCATTGCAATTTCGTTTCAATGCGTCTGCAGACAACACTAATGCGTTCCCATTTTTTCCCTTTTGTCTTTCCATCCCTGATACAACTCTTTAGGGACTTAAAAACGCCTACCCAACAGAAAAATGCTCGAAGTTCAGAACGTGCCAGCTTCAGAGACAGTTGTGTTGCGTCCATGTGGGAATTCCGTTGTCATTAACCGCCTCGGGTCTCGGCAACACCAGGATCAAAAGGTTAATCAAAAAATTGACCATGGCGTGTTTTAATTCACAAAAGGAATCGGACATCATCTGCGAGGAAACCAATTGGGTTCAAAAGGCCTTAATGGTACCAAATGTTGGCAATAAAACCCAACCCCCCCCCCCCCCCCCTCAGGAATTAAGAGAGCGCCATCGCAATCAGAGCATTTACAAGTCCCAATTTATTAAATTATCGCAAGAATGTCTAAAACCCAGAGCAGTGTGATTTTCTCCATAGAAATCTGTCGATGGCGCAATGAATGGGTGGTGGTGGTCTGGAGGGTGGGGTGGAACAAATCGATCGCAGGTTCTTGCTTCAATGCCCCCCCTCACCCACACTCTTCTCTCGAGTCCCTGCTTTTTCTTTTTTCATTACCTTAGGTTAAACCTCATCCAAGAATACCGATAAGGGCAGAAATATCGTTAGCAGATCAAACTTTTGTTTCTTAACCCAATCAGCAATTAGTTAATCTAATTGTGATGGTGTGGGGAAAAAAGTAGAGAGAGTAAGGAGGAGGGAGGTGAAGAGGAAGGACGGAAAGATAGAAACGAGCGAAAAGAGGAGATTCTTTCCAAAAATATCCCTCTTATAATATTAGCCTGCAGTTATTGAAGTATTTTTGACATAAAGGGGACCATCAGAAATAGAGCTCATAGGAGCTACCACTTAAAACAACAATTAATTGTTAAACTTACAAATCATATCAAATGTTACCAACATGCAGCCAAAAATGCATGATAGAGCAATAACTGCTAAGAAAAAACCTTCTGAAATTGACCAACTCTAACTTAATTCAAGTCTGGTCGCCGAGATTCGCCCCTGTTCGGCTGTGATATTTTTTTTCACAAAATTCAAGTTGCGCACTCTCGTATAGCCTACTGGATTGAAGCGCATCCTGACAAATTAGAGAAGCCAGAATATTTCCTATTTAACAATTGACAACCCAACATACTCGATTCAGTTGATATTATCATCACAAAGAACCTCCAATTTAAAAAGAAGATTCTGCGTAAAAATCTGAACATTAAGCATTCGAAAAGATCGATTCCTCGGATAACGCTTAATTTGACTCCTCTGCAGCGGAGACCGTCACTGTCAAGTGCAGCAGCCATCTTGAACTAATGCTGCAGTTGCACCTCTCGCGGGAATAAAATGAAATAAATTGGATAAGAACTGATCCACATTGAGCGTTCATTAGAAACCGGACATGCTAAATTGTGCTCTATCACGATTTACATAAAAACGCGTGCCGAGAGCACTAATATAAACCCTATACGCATTCAGGAAACTACGAAGGTTGTTCGAAAAGTAATGCCTCAATGGCTGTAACTTTTTTATTTTTTAACCGATTATTAAAATTATTTTCGTATCTGATACTTACATTCACTTTTCGACATAGTCCCCATCCCTTTCCACGCTTTGCGCCAACGCCTGATTAGTCGGCTGAACCCGTCGGAGAGGAATTTCGGGGTTGTCGGGGACATGACGATTGAATGGCATCTTTCACCTCGTCGTCAGAATGTAACTCATGTCCCTTAAGGTGGTCTTTCTTCTTTGAGAAGTCGTGAAAGTCGCAACGCGCAAAGTCTTTTATCTTTGAACTGCAATTTTTTATCCTTAAACTGTAGGTGCTGCAACATCTCTGGTGTGTGCGAGCGGGCGTTATCGTCCTGCAGAAAAGGGTCCAAAGTTGCCATTCAATCTTGGTGTCGACAACAACCCTGGAATTCCTCTCCGAAGAGTTCACCGGATTAGTCACGCGTTGGCACAGTGCGCGGAAAGGGATGGGGACTACAAATGATTATCAAAAAGTTCCCAGAATTGTAGTCTGGTCGGTGAGCGCCGTAAATCTGAAAAATGCCGCTCTGTAATCAGCGCCCTCTACATCCCAAGTGTGCGCACGTGTGGTTGCATCGTGTTCGGACGTGTCATTCGGGAGCTGTAGCGTGTGCTTGTAAGAGGTGTAACACGTTGGCGCGATGTCACGGTTTGAGCAGAGAGAGAAAACAAATTCACGTTCAAGCTTGGAAAAACTGCTACGGAGACACTGCAAGCACTGAAACAGGCGTACGGGGATAGTGTCCTTAAGAAATCAGCTGTTTTTGATTGGTTCAACCGGTTTAAGGCGGGACAGGACAGTCTCGAAGATGAGCCGCGGTCGGGAGGACAAACAACCTCCAGGCAACCTGAAAACGTCGCCAAAGTGCTGGATTTGGTGCGTACTGATCGGAGGATAACCATCAACGAAGTGGCTTCAGAAACGGTGAGATCCTGCATCACGAAAATGCGCCCTGTCACGCGCGTTAGTAGTACAGGAATTATTGGCACAACAAAAACTCCCAGTGCTATCCTAACCCCGTACTCCCCCAGACCTTGCCCCCTGCGACTGGGGGTCAACGTTTTGTGTCAAAAGAAGAGATCGAAGCAAGTGCGACAGGTGGTCTTAAGTCCATTCCAAAGGAAGCGTTCGCACGGGCTTTCCAGGAGTGGGAGTCTCGTCCGAGTAAGTGTGTGTGTGCCTACGGAAAGTACTTTGAAGGCCGCGATGTGCATACTGTATCCAGTCACTGGCCAGACTACAATTCGGGAAATTTTTGGTAGTCCCTTGTATGTCGAAAGTTGAATAGTGCATTACATAGAGGAAAATGTAAGAAAGATACAAAAAGAATTTTGAAAATCGGTTAAGAAAATAAAAAAATTACAGCCATGGAGGCATTACTTTTCGACCAACCCTCGTAATTTCATTTAAGCAGCTCAACGACTACTAATGAGAGACTGTCACATCACGGGCTAAATGTATGGGTATAAGTTGAACCTAACTAAATCACCCGTGAGTGATGTCATCCGAAAGTGAAAAGCTACTATAAGCAGCAAGGATAAAATCAGGGGTAACATTCTCACCAGGAATTGGGAAGAACTTCAGTTCCTCTCCCTTACGATGACTGCGCCGAGAAATTTTCAAGGCCACGCGTATTTTTTTTCTCTAGCGCGCCAGTAACGAGAAAGCGTGCATTTAGCATTAGCACCCTGACGATGACGTTGCAGGCCGAATGACGCTAAGTTTTACGTCATCTTAATCATTTACTTCCCTCGTGCAAGGGGAGACGCTAGCTAGAAAAGGAAGAAGAACGTCAGCTCCCAATTCCAGGTTATAGCTCCACTGTCAGAATTATGCTCTACATTATGAAGGTCGAACTAATGTCCATAAGACACGAATCACCACTGTCAACGCGAAATGCCGTCTTGCCTAATGAAGGGACGACTAGCTAAAGTGAAGCTGAAATGAGGTATGTGGAGTAAGAGACTAGTTCTTGGATGGTCGAACTTGGATCTGACTTAAAGCAGAAGAGCGATATCTACCTAAGTGTGTTGTCCCAATAGTAATAGTGTGATGGACATGGTGTAGTCGTATTCTTTGGTTGTCTTTGATGGAACCGTGAACAATCAACACTATCTGGGTATCCTGGACAAATATACGCTTTCGACATTTGGTAGTACTTCAATGAAGAGCCGTCTGATGCAAGATTATGCTGTTAGCGCTTGTTTTGAAGACACGAACGTGTTAATAATGGGTAGGCCAATTTAAAACTTCGCCGTCAATCTACTAGGATATTTCTGGATAAATTAAAGCGTCCATAACGAGTCATCAATTGCAAATGATCATTCAGTCTAAGCAGTGAAGTTGTAAATTAAAAATTGATTATCTCAAAAATATGTGGGGCATATTTTTGGAGTGACTTCGGTCAACTGCTCCAATAAATTTTTCATTCTCCATGCAAACTTTCCAGATTAACTTGTGAACAGATAATTATCTTTTAAGAAGCGTTACGATTTCGTGGAATTTAATAACGTTACGTTCAAGGCCCCTGGCCGAAATTTCCTTTGTTCGACTTTCTTACGGACAAACGTACGAAGCTACGAACTGTCTTTTATGAGCTAAAATGAATCACTTAACAAAAACGTGAACGCTTTAGATATCACGTGATAGATAAAGAGAAATTCTCCGCGAGCGTCAAACGAAACAAGTGACGAAGTCATTATGCAAAATTTTCATCGGAGCTCTTTGTGATGAAAATGAGCCGCCATTTCTCCACCCCCTCTCCAACTTTCTGTATAAATTAATAGCAATACAAAAGGAAGGAAATTAATGGGAACGCACGCTCACGTCTCCTTCGCTCTTTCTCTCTCTCTCTCTCTCTCTTTCCTACATTCGCATTGATTATACTCCAAGAACTTCCCAGAATTCATAGAATCCAGCCCCTGATTTCTCTAACCCCCCCCCCCCCCTGCCCAAACACACACACACAGATACACAGCACTGACAGAATAAGAAACGAAATAAATAACAATTGCAAACACTGTCGACTATGACAACTTCCTCTTAATACAGCTTTCTTTCAAGAACACCCACCCTCTTTTCCCTGCTGTTGAACGGGATCAAAGGCAAAAGCTCCTTCCAAAAAAGCTCTTAATGGATCCAAGTCAGAGGAGCCCGATGAAAAATTCAATTAGACACCGTGTCTAGCTATGTAAAGGGTAAAAGTAGGGGATAGGAGGGGGACTCACCACTTCACTGTCATGGCCACGCAGCGTGTGGATCTCTCCGCCAGTCTCTGCGCTCCACAGCTTGCACGTTTTGTCAAAGGAGCCCGTGGCAATTCGGTCGCTGCAAGACACAAAAGTCACATTAGGAATTTGGACATGTGTCAAGAGAGATTAGCTCATCTTACGTCTTAATAAAAATTTAATCCTAGACTGCGTGCAAATTGCCATTCCACGAGCAGTAAAGGTAAAAATAATAAAAATTAGAAAACTCTTTCAATATAATGACACTAGTATACCCTTTTAAACAACTTACGTGAAATTGGATAGGAAAGAAAACAATTTTGAGGTTGTTTCGGTTTTTATTTCCATCTTTGATCCTGGATTAGTCTATTTATCCAGAGGATGTCTTCCTAACTTCGTTCCTTAAGAGAGATTCCTTAAAAACTGTCATCACCCATTTTCTATGGATTTTCGTGTTTATAGCTTCATGAAATTTTAACTTTAATATTATCATCGCAACAAGACTAGAGCACCTGAAACGCATCGTGTGCCTGGTTTTATTGTGCTATCTGTCATGTTTGGTGCTACCGTTGTCTGTGGGCCCGTATCTCTTTGGCCTTCAGATTCCCTAACTCAACCCAATTTCTAACAAGGAGTGAAACAAAACTCCCACTGTAACCTTTCAGAAACTTGTGGAAAGTCTTCCTCGACGAGTAAAATCTGCGAAAGCCACTAAAAGTGACCCGAATAAACTTGTACAATTTTTTTATATTCTTAGTTTGCCAATTGTTAATAATTAAGGCAAGGTTAAAATCGATTACACACCAATCATATGCATTATTAAACAGCCCTTACCACCCCTTGTACAATTCGTGTTTGTGGAAATTGGCAGACAACCACCATGTGGGGACATATTAGGCTTAGGGGGAAGTCATATGGTGCAGGTGACCGGGACGCGACGGCGGCCATTTTGAAAGGCGCCATCTTGGATGCGCCGGCCAGGTGGCCGAGAGGGCTAGGGCGTAGGCTTTCTAGTTCTCGAGTCCGCCTGGCCGCGGGTTCGAATCCCGCTGTGGGCATGGATTTTTGTGCTTGTCCCGGGCTGCGTACTGTTTATAACTTGTGTAAAGGGCGCAAAATGACCTTTGTAGTCGACGCCAAAATTTCTAGAACCCCCCCCCCCATCTTTTATGGTTTTAAATGAAAAAGGGGTCATGGGGCACATGATTTCGGACTAGAATTTTGCAAGGAAAACAATGGTGCAGTACGTTTGTTCATATCTTAATTCATTCAACAGTTACAGGCATTCCAAATGGCGATTCTCACTGTTATTTACCCTTTGTTGCAGGTGCTAAAGCATGCCGCTAACTACAGAGGAGAAGACAGAGTTGATAAGGGCATGGGGAGAGAGGAGTGCAAGGGCTTAGATTTTTATTTGTGGGGTCATCTCAAGGCCAAGGTCTACGGCGACATGATCCGGATCTTTGCAGCCTGTGCAGAAATCCCATCAAACACTCTGCTAAGGGTTCTGGACAATTGGGTGCAACGACTGCACACTTGCGTACCACAGGAGGGGGTTCACGTGTAACAGTTGAACGAATTAAGATATGATCAACGGACTGCACCGTTGTTTTCCTTGGGAAATTCTGACCCAAAATCGTGTGCCCCATGACCCCCGTCATATTTAAAATCCTACGGTTCATCCAAGATGGCGGATTTCAAGATGGCCGCCGTCTGGTCATCTGCACCATACGAGTTACCCGTAGGCCTAATATGTCCTCACATGGTGGTTGTCCGTCAATTTCCACAAACACGAATTGTACAATTGTACAAGGTGGTAAGGGATTTATGGCCCACCCTGTATAAATGTCGAGATCTGGTGACTGTAATATGACTGCAGTTTTGTGCACTGTTGATAGATGAAAGGATGGACCTAGTCGTCAGCAATGTTGATGTATCTATGCTGATGAGAGACCAATCTATACCACATCCTAATATTACTACAGGGAATCTTATGCTGTTTTGCTAAGTCCTGATCTGCATAATGCAACAGAAATTTTGATTCATCTCCGTACATGACCCCCCCCCCCCCCACTTATTAAGGGTCCAATGACGGAGATCCCAGAGAGCAGTGAATTGATGGAAATTTGATTGCTATTTGTCCCTCTAGTTTCTCTCTACTTCTACAGAGTGAGTTTTTTAAAAGTGGCCTGGTAAAAATGAGCATGAAAAGAGATAATGATCAAAGATCAGTGCAAACAACCTAGAGTAGGTGCTGGAAGTGTCCTCCATTGACCTCGAGGCACGTGTGAAGGCGTGTCCACATCTTTCTGAAGGCACAAGCAAGGGTTTCCGCTTGAATGGCCTGAATGGCTGTCCTGACGTTTTATTGAAGGTCGGCGACTGTGCACGGATTGTTTTGGTAGACCACACCTTTCAGTGCACCCCAGAGGAAGAAGTCGCATATCGATAGGTCTGGCGATCGTGATGGCCAGGGCTGTTCTGTTCCTCGACTGATCACATGTTCGGGTGGGAACACTTCCTGGATATGGGCAAGTGTTGCGTCTGCAGAATGGGCTGTTGCACCATCTTGCTGAAAGTAAGCATTGGCATGCTCGTCATCAGTAAGTTGTGCGGCAAATACATTGAAGATGTCGTGCACATAACGGTCACTATTCACAGCTTCATTGAAGAACACAGGGACGACGCGGCAGGCGGAGACAGCACACCACTCTCCAAGTTTTAGTGGATGCAGTGGAGACTCCCTGAACACATGCGGATTGACGGAAAATCAGTGGCGCATGTTCTGCGAGTTGACGTAACCGGACAGATGGAACCATGCTTAAACTGCATAAACCATCCTCCAGCACCTCCAGAGCAATGGTGCTCAGGAACCATTCACAAAACCTATCCTGGCCGGCTTGTCCACATCATGCAACTGATGCATAGTGGTCATTTTGAAGGGGTGTCAGTGAAAATCCTGTTTCATGATCTTCATTGCACTTGACTGAGATAAACCCAGTTGTTGAGACAGCCGCTGTGATGCCGTTTTGGGACTGCGTAGCATGTGTTCTTCAGCAGCAGCAATGGTTGCTATCGTATGGACCGTCCTTTTGCTCACTTTCTTTGCATTCAGTACTTATCCCGTTGCATGCCATTTTGCAATTAAGTTTTGCATTGCACTCTTAGCAGGAGGTTTTAATTTTAAACTCATCTGCACACTGCTTCCATGACCCATGCCGTGCATAGTGCTCTACCACAAAAATGCACTGTTGCAGAAGTAACACCATTTTCGCCACTTCGTATAAACGATAACCATGCACACCAATGTCACTCTCTCAACTGCGCAATATCACATGAATGACAAGTCATTTGAAAACTTACTGCGCAGTATTTCGCGCCGGGCCATTTTTAAAAAAACTCACCCTGTATTAACTATAAGAATATTGGCTGTAACAATGCGAAAAGCATTCTATGAGTCCTATCATCAACCGGTCTTTATCTCCCACGCAGATATTGTGTGTACGTGAATACCAAGGAAGGGTGATCTTTCAGAAAATGCTTAATCTAACCCTTGGAGCATTCGAAATCTTTCAAATTGGCATAGTCAACCCTTCCGCTGGGCTAAAACTGCATAAACTGACAACGTGAGAGTATTTATAAAATTGATAAGTCAGCGTATATTGATAAGAATTGAGACAAAAGTTAACTTTGAATTCTCATTAGCATTCATTCCCCAAAACAGACATGGCCCTATTGGTTTAAGGAAGTTACTCAGAACAATATTTACTTACGCATTTTATAGCAACCTATAGGAGATTTATTTATGAGAATAAAAACTCTCGTGTAAGCCAAACCATGAACACATATTCAGCACCAAAAACACAGAAAACAAAAGCCCACCCCCCTTCTCTTTTTTTCGTGTAAACAATACGCCACACGGAGCAGTTTAGCGTAATAACAATCAATTAAGGAGAGTGGAGGGGAAAAAAACCTTCCTTATAACATTTCGCTCTCACCACAATGTCGGTTGTAAGAAAAGGCAGTGAGAACGTTGGGAAAGACGACACCTGCTTGCTACTCGGGTAACAAACTGCTTTGCCCTCCAACAAGAGAAAGGTTTCCAAGGAGGTGCTAGGAAATAAGACCAAAGAAACACCGGTTGAAGGAAGGTAACGAGAAAGAAACTAATGAAGTCGGCCTTGCTCGAAACCCATTCTTCTCTCCCCCAACAGAAGCAAAGGAGTAAACTGTCGAACGTCCTTCGTTATTTCTTTTACTATTTGCTCGAATTACGAATTTGCTTTTTACGTATATTACAAACGAACCTATATGATCTCAGCTTAGCCAGATAAATAATTGGAACTACTTAAACCTATTGAAGAAAAATCAGATAAACACGCGAGGTATAGAGTATGATAAAATCCTCATGCACCCATCTTGAACTTATACATAAACCTATACACTTTGGCGATTAGGTTAAGTTAGGAATCAATAATTAATGGCTCCAAGCATATTTCATTGATAAATTCATTAACTGCAGGTTTTCCAGATTATATCCATTTTCTGCAAAAAATAAATTTTTCGTACAAAACGATCTAGAATGACCTCCATTAGGTCTTAAGCTGTTTATCATGAAATGTAATTTATAATCACGAAAAAAACCTAATTACAAGTCATATATTACTTGGATGTTGATAACTGTATTCTTCTGAATGTCCCCTTCAAGACGCACTTTTTATATAAATAAAAAATAAATAAATTGAAATGGTGGAATGGTACATTCGACCAAAATACAAAAAATATATCTTGAAATTTATTTCAGTAAAGGATTTTAAAGCTGTAGGCACAATATCAATAGAGGATTTTAATAGATACATCAGTAAACGATGAAATGATCTTTTTCTAAAGGATAAAGCAGACATAATACGGATGTTTGACAAAAACAGTAAAAGCTCACTATCGCCGAGAAATGGGTTCGAGGATTATAAGCAATATGGAAGGCTAGGAAAATTTAAGTGCAAGAATACGGACTAGTTGCTATCATGTCTCTCTACGAAAGCTCCGAGATGTGTGTCCGGATAAATGGTATTAAGCGGAGACGGTTCACAGTGGATGTTGGACTCCGCCAAGGGTGCTTAATGTCGCCCCTCTTGTTCATTATCTTTATGGACTGGACAGACAGGGACAACCGAGGCGATGAGCGTGTTTGTTTGGGCAACTCTTTGTTGATGTTCTTGTCCTCATTGGGTCTTCTCGCACCAACCTTCAGCATGCACTAGACGGTTTGCAGCCAATGTGAAGATGCTGGGATTGTGGCTAAGACTGAGGTTCTGTTCCTTACAAGACAGCCAGCTCAGTGCGCTCTCCATGTTAGAGGAGCCCCATTGAGACAGGTGGAGAAGTATCTCGGAATTGCACACGAGTGATGAGCGGCAGGATAAAGAATTGGATGCTCGGAACGATGCATCAGACGTGAACTGTGGCGATCCGTGATAACGAAACGTGAGTTGGGAAACAAAGCCAAGCTCTCCGTTTTCAAATTTATCTTTGTATCCATTCTCGGATAATGACCGAAAGAGTGCGATCGCGGGTATAAGCGGCCGAAATGAGATTTCTGAGAGGTGTGGCAGGTGTTACCCTACTAAATCGAGTGCACAGCAGCACAATAAGGGTGTCTTTAAGTGTGCTACTTTTCCGCATTTAGAGATCTCAGTTGCGCTGGTATGGTCACGTCATACGGATGCCGCAAAGGGGTCTTCCTAGGCAGTTATTTTCCAAGCCGGTGGGTTAGAGACTAAGGGGTCGGCCTAGAACCAGATGGCTAGATTACGTGGAGAATCTGGGTTCGAGTCGTTTGGGTATTACCATGGAGGACATGCACCTGATGGCGGAAGATTGGGACCCTAACGGATAAGCGAGTTTGAAAAGTAAGTAAGTATGAGTTACCAAAAAAGAGAAGCATTCTAGATGCCTTGCATCTTTTAACAAAATCACAGCAACAAGTTTCATGGCGGGTTTGCAAAAACTGCTAATGAAACAAAGCCATTGTTTACATTCCTGAGCAACCAGAAGATATGACAGCAAATGATTTTGAAGCCTGGACAGCAATTGATGAAGATGTGGATATCGCAGATAGGGTTAATGAAGACGAAAAGCGTGAATTTGTTACATCTGGAAAGTGCATCTGAAGAGCAGAATGAGCCGCCGGAGAGTGAAGAGCAATGTTCTATTCCTCCAACTGCTATTAAAATGCGTAAAGCTCTTGATGTTTTACGCAAAGGAGTTCATCATTCGGGAGAAGACTTTACGCTGCTTTATCAGTATGAAACGTATATTGATAAACTGGCGAAAACCACCAGGCAATCGACAATTAATGACTTTTTTTAGCTCTTTTCATAGCTCTTTCAAGATACAGGAAATAAGATTATTTTACAATCAATATTACAAGACTGTTTCACTTTTAAAGACTGTACAGTGTAATCTAACTTCGGTTATTGTTATCAGTCGGTTATTATTATTATCAATTTGGCTTGGCATTGGCTCGGTGATCTTTGTATAAGCAATTCTTATAAAAATTCCCGATAAAACTCAGTGAATATGTGCAGATCAATCACGTTTGTGTGATGTTGCTTTTAAACGTGGCTTCGTTCATCCACAGCGCCGAAAAATGGGGTTCGGTGGAGATGAACGTGGACGGATTGGAAACAGTTGCTGTTGAGCATCCTCCACAATCATGTGGCTTACTCCTGAGTCACGAGAGAACCGTCTCGTGGAGACGGTCGGATCCTGTCGAACGGGGAGCAGAACATCATCAGTTCTCTCACCTCTGTCTTCTGATCATAGCATCTGTGTTGTAGTTGGGCTGTATCTAGCAACTGTGCCTCACAGGAACAGCAAGCTGCTAAAAAAACATTCTGGATTGATGTGCACGATTAGGAACTCGTGCAGCGTACGATTTTTTTGCTGACATTCTCGTAAGTCAAACACTTCTTCGCTGGAAAAATGCATTTTCAGTGATAACTTGTCACGATCGTAACAAACAACGCGCAGGAATAAAAAACAGTTCAACAGAGATAAACACTTGAAGCGAAAATGTTTTGAAGAAGTAGGCAAATGCAAACACGTGACTTGAAAGTGCGAACTCTGGGCATGCCCATTTTCAACCATTTCCGGAAAATGAGATAGCCACCATTAAAAATTCTTCATATAGTCTTTAGACATGTAAGTTTTTTCCCCAAAGCTCTAGCACGTCAAATTCCGAAAAAAGGCCTGATACGAGTGCTCTGAAACATTGTATACATACTGGCTATCTCGTCATTTAAAACACAAAAGCCTTATTCTTCAGCTTGCTATAATCTTAAAAAGATGAAGTGTTGAGCTATCCCTAGACAGCCCGAATAAATGTGTCTCGGCAGATCATTATAAAGCAGTATCTAATGGAATGCATTATTAAAATCGTTTGTTTTCTAACAACCAGCAACTAAACAAACGTAACAAAAACAAACAAGGCTTCTTAAGAAAAAGCGACCATTTCCTTTAAAATATTTTACTGCACCTCAATAGCAGGCACGGCTTAAAAAAAAAACTCCAACACTTGTCTCCTTCATCCAAAGTTCATTTTTTATTCCCAGACCAGTATCAGAATAAGGATGATGAAGAAGAAATGGATGAAGAAGAAAAAGAAAAGAGCGAAAGTATAAAAAATTAAGGGGCGAGCAAGAAGGAGGAGAAATGATGGACGAGAAGCCTTTTGCCAATGGCTCCGGTGCCGATGATGGATGGCTCACGCTCGGCCGACGGCCACAAAAGCCGGGCCGTCATTCGTCACGCAGAGCCCGAGGGGTTTTTGTTTAACCCCCGTCGAACGTCTTCTCCCTCTGACCGTAATTAAACGTGACCCATCCGGGCAGGTTGAAAAGGTGAAAACGGGAACCGGGGGGAAAGCCGAGGCAAAGTGAGAGAAAAACAACCCTCCACACACACTTCCTTTTTATTCCAAATTCCTCGGGGAAGCGTATTATTCATTGTCTTTCTCTTTCTCACTCAATCTCCTCCAGGGGAAGCTCAGTGCTCTCTCTTCTACTGTCCTCAAGAAAACGCAACACTGAATGTATAATCGGAAAAAATAAAGTTCTGCATATGAATAATATACAAAAGTTTGTAGTAATTACAATAGGATTTAATACCCTTTTATCTTACATTTATACGTCAAAAGCCAAGTTAGCACTACGTGAATAACACTTAAAAGAGTTTAATCATATCAGTTTCCACATACTGTCATACGCATATGCTACATGCCAACCCCGAAAAAAGGGCACACATAGGAGTATTCAGGCAAAGCTTGAAGAATCTTCGAATTTTGGATAATACTTGATTGGCTCGGATAGAACTCCATTTTTGGAGAAGATCACAAGAGATAGTTAGATGATCTTAGTAGCCACTACCAAGTGCCAGATCATTGGCTGAGGAGTGACTAATACATTATAGGTTGATGCTCTTTCAGATAACGTCGCACGTGTTTCCGATAATGAAGTGGTGATAAATTAAAATAGAACTTTGTGAGTTTTTCTTTTTAATTAATGATATCCATGCCTAGTAGGATGAATAAAATAAAAAGAGTCCAGAGAGGTGACACGGGAACAAAAGTTTTATTAGAGATCCGGTGGACATTTTGCCCATTGTACGTGAACGTGGTAAAATCTTTCGACTTGGGGTTGTGGTCCAACTCTCTGTTCCGTCCTTTCTCTTCTAACGTCCTTGTAGATAGCGTTGGTGATTCTCCTGGGAAACTGATTTAGCCTCGCCAACTCCAATATTGTGGCCGCCTCATGCTTCCGGGCCTTCTCGCGGATGGGGTACGTCAAAGCCCTCCTGAACCCGTGGCGTATTGCGGCACTCCTGTGCGTGGAATCATATGGTATGATGTTCGCTGTGGTTGATTCCTTCCGAAACACGCTAAACGATACCCCATTCGTTCCCTGCTCTCTTTCAACGCGGAAGTCCAGGTAATTGATCCCGTTTTCCTCCTCATCTTCCATGCTGTATCGTAGGTTGGGGTGTATGTCATTAAAATCGCGTCAATAACGTCTGCGCAGAACATTTCCTGTTGAGGTCCCTGCATAGATTTTCTGTTGAGGGTGTCGTCGATAAAATCTATTGTCTCGACGAACGGTATAAGTTAACCACATCCAATGAGACCATCTTCTCATGTTCAGCCAATGTCAAGTCCTTCAAGTCACCCAATGACACTAATTGAATCCTTCACTACATACCTGTTGTGTGTAAGGTAGTTGCTCTTCAGCCAATCGGCCACCTGCTTGGCCACATTATAAAACGAGGACACTCTACAATTTATGACCGGTCGTATAGGAAATCCTTCTTGTGCATCTTTATCAAGGCACTCATCCTGGGCGCTGTAGGGTCTTGTTAGCTCATTGAATACTGTAGATCTTAAATGCTGATTCGTCCGCTTTGCCTTGTTCCCATACTTCTTGGTAGGGTCCTCTTCTATACGCACAAATCCATTGGCCTCAATGAATTCCGTCACCTTCCTGTAGTAATCCTCGATTCGTATGATAACAGTTTCCTTTCCCTTGTCGGCACTGACTACCATTGCCTGGTTATCCTCCATCTTGTCCTGGTGCGCTTAGCCGCCTTATATGTATTGAAGTCACTGACTTGTGTGTCCTTCAGTCTCAATCTCATGCGTCGCTGTAATCCTAGTTTGCTGCCTCCTAGTTTTCTTTTTATTGGTTGTAACCAATTTTTTGTTAGTTTGCTGCCTCGCTGTAATCCTAGTTTTTCTTTTTATTGGTGCCTTGCACAGTCCTTTATCATAAGTATTTTATCCTTTTAGATGTTCAAAAAATGTAATGCGCTATTACATTTCATATAGTGCATTGTTAAATGCTGCAAAAACTTTCATTAATATTTACGCAGCATACACCTAAAATTCATTTGGTTAAAATCCTCACGATACGATGTTGCTATCCGCAAATTTTTTCCCTTCAGCCCATTTTCAGATAAATCCGTCCGCACCGCAAAATTAACGATTCCAGTTTCTTAAAGCTGGGAAACCACAAGCCGTTAAGAAAACTCCCTTTTTTCGCATAGAGGGAGGATTAAAAAAATTTTTTTTAAAAAACTAATTATTCAATTTTGCACCTCTCAAAAACGTTACCTCCTTTTAAAAACAAGCGAATGTAATTTCTTCATAATGTTTTTTTTTTTTGAGAAAGAAGCACTTTAAAAAAAAAAGCTTAGCTTTTCATGCATAAAACTCACAATTTTTTTTTTCTCACGAATAATTATTTCTATTGCCACTACATCCCGGCATCAATTTCACAGGGGTATCGAATTCACGAGAATACCTTTCACTTTTCTTCACCTCCCATTTGGTAGTACTTTCCTCCCCCTTTACAATTTTAAAATTTCCCAAAATGCAAAGAATGCTTTTGAAAACGGGGCGGAAATGGGATCTCAAATGACACAAGTGGTTCTCAAAAGGATAAGAAGAAATGAGGGAAGAATGCATTACGTTGATGACTATACTTTAACACTCAACTCTCTTATCCCCCCCCACCACTCTCTCTCCTTTCCCTTTTCACGCACAGACTCGTCATATTCAGAAACAGAAACATTAGAAGGACAAGGCATTAGCTCACGTCAGTGGAACCTACGTCTAAGCTTAATGCACAAGGATAGAAATGGACGAAATATTAAAAAAAAAAATGGAGATCAGTTAAGCTGAGAGAGGGAGACATTTAAATCAGATGGGAATAAATGAAACGAAAATTATAAAACGGATTTAGAATAAATAAATCCTAACACAAAGCAAAGAATTTAGAACAAGTCTGCTACGTATTAGAAAGGAATTGGTGAAATGAAATAGCGTCATTATTTATGAAGTGAGCTTTAGAAATGCGGTAAATGTTAAATTAAACTGATCGTCATTATCAACATTGTAAAAATAATTTACATTCAAACTTTCATTCATTGAAAATTTAGGAAAACAAAATGCCTGATAAAAAGATAATTTCTAGAACTTAATTAATCTATTTTATATTTTTGTTATAATATTTAAAGTCAAATAACTCTTAGGCACACTGTATAATATCTAATGCCTTAAATTAACTGATTGTGAAATTTAAAAATTTGTTAAAGCCAACAAATAAATTGTGGGTGGGCAACCTGTTGATGACTAAGCGATGACTTGATTATACAAATATAGGTAGCATATACAAAATTTATCTCAAACCGTAATAGATAGAAACAGTTTTCATTTACAAACCTCTTTCACAATCAATTATGAACACAATAGCCGCATCATAATCGGATGAATAATTCACTCAAAAATGAAACGCAAATATTTAAATCATGTCACATGCTCATTCGGTTTCTTATGTTTATGGATGTTTTCACAAGAGAGCCATCTTCCTGTTGGCACATAAAGGCATTGTACGGGGGGGCGTTCAAATTTGACCTGAACTTTATTTTTTGTAAATTTCATTATTGTGAAATCTAAACTTTCATTGTCATACCGCCGTCATGCAAATGCAGCACCACTTATCCGGTTGCCATGACAACCGACTGTTTGTTTAAACAAAATGGCGGACAGCGATATGTCGAACAAAAATTTGAAGGAGGCGAGAATCCACCGGCAATGAACCTCACAAGGCAAGGCCAGCAACTGCTGACAATGATGCCATCATCGCACGAACAAATGAGCTGATAAGGGACAACATGCGATTCACGTCCGAGAATCGGCTTCAATACTGAACATCAGCACTGCAGTCTGGAGACCATCATCCACGATAAGCTGAAATTCAACAAGATATGTGCCAGATGGGTCCATCGGCCTCGGTGTCTCAGGGGTAGCGTGATCGCCTCTGATGCTCGAGGACGCGGGTTCGATCCCGGCCGAGGACGACGAGGATTTTTTTCAGGGGGAAAAACCTGAGACCACGCACTTCCTTCGGAAGGGAAGTAAAGCCGTTGGTCCCGTGTAGTCGTTTGCCGGCTGCACGCTAAAGAACCCTTGCGAGGCAAAATTTGCGGCCCCTATAACGCCGTCCTGAAATGACCATGGCAGTTGAAAAGGACGTTAATACCAAACAAACCAAACCAAACCAGATGGGTCCCTAAGCAACTCTCCGATATGACAGAAGAGTGACAGCTTCCTAAGGCGTGTTGTGACTACCGACGAGACATGGATTCATCACTATACTCCTGAAAGCAAGCGTGCGAGCATGGAGTGGCGACACACTGACTCAACACGACCCAAGAACTTCAAGATGACACCGTCGGCAACAAAAGTGATGGCGACTGTATTCTGGAACATTAAGGGTATCATTCATATTGATATTCTGGAAGAACGTCGAACCATAAATGCACCCTACTACTGACATTTTGAGGACGTCCCTGAAGCCGGCACTAAGGAAAAAGCGTTCAGGACTTCTTACCAGTCCACACACAGCTAAACTGACTATGGACACACTGATGGAATTCAAATCTTACCATATCTTCCATACAGCTTGGTTCTCTCCCGTTGCGACTCTCACCTTTTTGGACCATTGAAAGAGTTCTTGGGAGGACAGAGGTTCGGCTCTAATGAGGAAGTGAAAAAGCTGTCCTGACATGGTTTCGATATCAGTCTGAAGACTTCTACAGAACCGGTATCCAGATCCTCCCAGAACGCTGGAAAAAATGTGTAGAGAAGCAAGGAGAGTTCCTTGATAAATAACTGGTGTGTGTGTATTTTGTTTGTAAAAAATAAAGTCCAGGTTAAATTTGAACTCCCCTCGCAGTTTTTGCTTGCTGACTAGTCTCTATTTCCAATTTTATTACTTACATGTGAAAAATAAAGGTCAATCATTTGCACATATAGAAATGTTTCAGTTTCCTTTTTGACGTCATCCGATTATAATACTAATTATAATTATTTGTTATGCTGATAATTGAATGCGGAAGAAGTTTGTAATTGGAAATGGGTCCCAACCTGTTACGGTTTACGATTTAAATTATGTCCTAATTTGCATAATCAGTCATCAGAAGGCCACCAACCCGAACTAATATTTGTTGGTATTTAAAGATTTTTAAATTCGATGATAGTTATCAAGTAATTTGAGGGGTATAGACTTTTCGACCACACTTTATTAAAATAAGCTTATTGGGTTCATACATCACTTATCTTCTATTTTCTAAATTTTTTAAAATTTAATTTATATTTTATCGTAATCATTGCAACCTCTTTCATATGATTTAAAATTTGAATGGGGTTAGCCTTCAATTCTATCAAATTTATATCAAGCCTAGTATTTTATAACTCAATCTCGATACTCTTAATTAGGAGTATTACTATCTTCTTTATGATATACATGATAATACATAATTCTAACATAAATTATTCTGTTTATAAAATTAGAAGCTGACCCCTCTCCATTTTGACTCCCTTCAATCATAAAGCAAACACCATTCAATTGCACATTAAAATCACAAATAAATTTTTCATTCCATAACCCTAAACACACAAAAAAGGAAACGCGCATCAGTTAAACTTTAATCCTTCTTAATGAGCACGCAGCACTAATGTGCAAAGGGGCAGTCCTCTCTCTCTCTCTCTCTCTCTCAAGTTTACAAAAATCGATATCTCGGAAGAGATCTCCCTTACCCGAAGGGGTTGTTAAAGGCGACGGTGTAGACGGCATTGCGGTGGCCCTGCAGGACGTGAACCTCCTCTCCCGTGGCCGTGTTCCACAGCTTGCAAGTCCGGTCATAGCTGCCGGTTATGAACCTGAAAAACGTAAGAAAAACCCAAGCGTTAATTATTTCTTAAACGTACGCTTAAGGAATCCTCTTAGGATAAAAGATACTCGTGTTAATCAAATCAAAGACAGAACTCCTTTCGCTGGCGAATTGAAAATGGAGAAAAATTGGTTTCACAGATAGGGGCAAGTGACGTAAGTGAGAGAGGAGCGAAAAACTTATCAGCCAGGAGAGAATATTGATAGCCAGGGCCGCCACGCGTTGCCCTGACCTCGCAAGCGCTTCAGACATGAAGGAAATTGCCTGTTGTAACACGTGAGACGAACCCAATTTCCACATTATTTTAAATGGCAGAGACATTTGACAGCCTCCGATATGGGAAATGGGAGGCAAGAGAGGAAATTTAACGGGTAAAAGAAGACAACGGCCGAGTTGGGGGCGGAAGAAGAAGGCGGTGAACAAAAAAAAAAAAAAAAAAAAAAAGGAAAAGTGACGGCTTATACGCACTTGGGTATAAATGGAATAAAAAAGGAACGAAATGGGCGTGGAATGGAGAACGAGACGAAATGAAGTTCTTACCTCTCCACCAACAGCCCAAACGAGAAAAATAAAATAAAAACCGCTCCTCTAACAGTGTTACCGAAGAAACTTAGTTCAGACATTAACTTTAGGGTAACATTTCTATACCTAAATATATTTCATCTTTAAGATAAAGATCCAAGTTGTATCAGAGCATCGTTTGATTAGTCTAAATCCATCGACAAAACCAATTAGTCTAAATTGAAGGAATAAAGATCATCAATCACGCACACCGACATTTTCAATTAATAATCATTACAGCATTACAGGTCATCCTGTTCTTTTTATCTGACAAAATTAAACTTCATGTATCTAAACCAAATTTCGTGTTTTGCTATCAAACAAGAAATTACCCCCCTCCCCCCAAGAGGATAAAAAAGTACCGAAGCCCTGAATACAATGAAATTGGTCTCATTAAAAGGTTTAAGAAGTAGGGGTTAAAATGGGGTACAAAGAAAAGGTAAAAAATGGGGATGAAAATATTTAAATATTTTTTTTAAATCTGTTTATTTTTTTTACCCTTTTATCACCATGTTCGCATCACAATTTCGATCGAATGACTTATCAGATGCCATATTTTATCATTGAAAGACCGCGTGATCTCTCCCCAACAATTCGGAACCCACTGAGACAATCAAGACAAACACGTCATAGTAACGTGGATCTGCCTAGAGGAGTATTCATACCGGATTTCATTACATACCTTTATATCATATTGACCAGATGAATCTCTTAACTGCAACCACATCGGATCAATTCAAACTAAACAAAATACAGTATAAGGATAAGCTAACAGCAGCCTCAATAACAAATTTCAAACTTTTTTGTCAAAGGATGTTGAAAATATAAAGGGGACAGTTAAGTAATAAACTATTTCTATCCACATAAGATTTTATTCCATTATTCGAATAAAGGGGACAGATGGACATGATCTAATAAATCCCATTTTCTCAATAATCGAGGAGGCGCTTGACATATTGTCCCTTAGAATTAGGTGGCTTCTTTACAATACCAGTTCTTAATTCAAACTAATGACTGCTGCTCTTCCTGTTGAGGCTAGGCCAAAGCAAATTCCAATGGGCGTTGTACAAGACAAAAACACTAAAAAATAGAAGACTCTAAGTTTAAAAAATTTTTAAATTCCGAATTTAGTAGAAGGCCCATATAGGCCCATAATATGCCACAATTGAGCTGTTTAATGTAGCATTTACCGGTCATAGACTTCTTCAAAACAGAGACCCAACAGACAATCAAAAGACAGTCTTCCCTAAAAAGTTTTTGTGGCTTATTAAATTTCCTCTCTTTTTGTGACAGAAAGACTCTTAAGGTATAAGACTGCGGTATAGCTGACAGAATACGAGTAGTATGGCAATAGCAATATACATATGGTAGACATCCAGTTGTGATCAAATGATTGTGCATACACATATACAGGGCGAGTCAAAAGTCTGTTACCCCCTTCCTATCTTGTATACCAATATAGTTACGCAAAGTCCAATACAGGGAATGAATAGGAACTTGAGGGTGTTCTATCTGATGGCGCACCTTTCATCATCTCAAATATACAAAATTAGGACACATCCAAATTCTATCATGAAAACCGTAAGAGATACACAAAAAATTCTAATTGCACAGTTCTACAACAGCAAATTCCAAACAAAACAAAAAAAAAGTCCACCAAAATCCGATGAGCAAGATCATCCACAATCCTCATTGCAAGCTCTGCAACACGACAATTGGCTCTTTTACTGTTTGTTGCTTACAAACTGTCATCTGATACAAATTAAGTCTTTCCATTCAATTCAGATAGTGCTCAAAGTCTGATTGCTTGACGTGATGGTTGTCGTTGATTGGGGGTATATTTCTTTATACAGCCTGGTTGTTGCATGATAATTTTGCCTCGCCTCACCAAAGCAGAGGACCATGTTGATCATTTCCTGGTCAGTATACTGTGCCATCTTGCTTTAGTCTGATTTTTTCTCAGCTTCAACATGCCTTTTTATACCAATTGCACAGGAAACTGGTGACTTTATGGTAAATTGCGGAATTTCCAGAACAGGATGAGGATGGTGCATGAAATAATTTGCATGCTTGGCAAATGATATTCAGAAGAAAAAAAAACACTCGGTGGTTAATCCGAGACTTAAACCCAGGATCTTCGGACTCTGTTGCTCTTTGTTTCCTCCTATGGCCACTCATCGCTTGCCTTAATCTTGACAGGAATCAAGGTTTTAATGTTGCAGAGCTTGCAATGAGGATTGTGGGTGATCCGCTCATCGGATTTTGGTGAACAATATTTTTTTTTTGTTTGGAATTTGCTGTTGAACAAATGTGGCATTGGAATTTTTTGTGTATTCCAGTTCATATCCAATCCCTGCATTGGAATTTGCGTAACTACATTGGTATCCAAGGTAGGAAGGCGGTAACACGCTTTTGACTCACTCTGTATATCCAAGTTGTTCTGGCTGACATTCACAATGGTCGAAAAGTTTCTTTCCGCAAAGAAGCTGGTGTGATGGAGCCGAAATCATTTCTCCACAGGTTGGAGGTGAAATGATCTCCCTTTAAATTATTAGAATGAAAAACGTCACAGGGAGAGAGGTCCGGACTGTACGGAGAATGGGCAGCGGAAATATTGCTGTCATTGTAGGCTTTTGAAGGCCTTGTTGAGCGCTTGTAGGGTTGCAAGTTACAAGGAACTGAATCGCAGCCGGTTTGGGGCACGCTTGGGTGTATCCACGATACACTGATGCAATCTACTGTCCACCGTGTTAAACAGTCGAGCAAGCCAGCGCGCAGTTTATGTTTCATTAGGACGAGCATATATCCTTATAGATTCCCTCTCCTACGCAACGCATTTGCAGCAAAAACCTATTTGTTGACATGTTATGATTATATAACCTGCTATAACTATTTATGGATGAGATAACCCACTCCATTTTAAAAAGCATCACAACCTATTTACTGAAGAGCGATCTTCAATAAAGCGACCCCAAAACAAACTTGCTAATGGTTTTAATGAAAAAGTTTTCAACATGCTTACAAAAATTAATAATTCATGCAGCATTTAGAGAGGAGATCAGCGTGTCCTCATTATGCTTTTTACTAAACATTACCGGACGATGGATAATGAAATATTTAGGAACAATAATTACAAAGGCGCAACATCAAAGGGAATAAAACAAAAGAGTCAAAAACAAAAAAAAATTAACGACACAGAATACCAGATGCTAATGATGCTCCTGTTTCTCAGTTATTCAATTTTTTCCGTAAGAAATGCTAGCCTACACGTGCTAAGAAAAGCTCAAGGAAAATTCGGTCAAATCATTTTTTCTTTTCCCCTTTAAAGGAGAACCCCCTACCTTCTCTTCAATTCTTCCAAGACCAAACTCCTCTTTTTTCTGGCTGTCGTCAGCAATAGTCACACATCAGAGGCCGCTAACTCTCACGCTTCCTTCCTGTTCACGAATGCTCCGCACGAATCTCATTCATTGGCTGGAATTGAACACCACTTCTCGCCATTTTCACTTTTCACAACCCTCCCCCTCCAATACATTAATTAAAAATAAACTCCCCCCCCCCCCCCCATCATACGATACTCCTTTCATCTCGCTGGGTCGGAAGTCCAATTAGCTGGCTCATTAAAAATTACCGAACTTCAGCGCAATTAACAGAAAAAAATACGCATGGGAACCCAATACAAAGGAAAACAATCGCTTACCATCTCATCAAATGAATTCATGCAATTAGCTCTTATCAATTAACAAGAGTCGTATGCACTGCCATTTGGTTAATTCTCTTAAACTGAGATGGATCGTTTCAATTAACCTTTCACTATAGTGAAATATTTACTCTTTATGTAAAGTGGAAGATAGAAAAACTTGTTTACGCTATCCACGCATTGGCCTGGACCCATTTTCTCCCGAATTACAGCACGAGTCAATAGAAGGCCAGGCATTCAACAGACAAACCTTAATTCTCGCAGATTTGATAAAAACAATATCCTGCTGGCGTTCCAACATATCCAGACATCCTCTCTGGGATTGAGATACATCTAAGGCAGTTACGATAAAGGACTGAAGTCATCTTCATGCTCGATAACCCATTCTGAATCAACGTGCACGATAAACAGTAGCGTTGCCATGAAGAAGCAGTCACATTTCAGGAGGTATAAAGATCGGTTGGCAATTAAGTTCAGGTAGACTTCGAAATGCACCTGACCATTCATGAATATCAGGGAAACAGTCTCATACCAGAAACAACGTCTATCGTGAATCGTCAGACCCCATGATCTTTTTCCACTCTTCGCATATCCCATAACAAGGTTCTATACAATTATAGACTAAGGTTCTTATTCTTTGAAGGAGCCAGGGGTTTTCGTATAGGCATGCGAATGGCGATTTTGAGCCATCAAAGGTAGGAATTAAAACAAATATCGGAAAACGGTCAAATTAAAATCTAAACACTTGTTTACAATTTCAAGTAATGGTACGCAAATCTGCTATTTTAAATGGGCCCTGTGACATATCAAACAACACGAGAATTTTATCAGAAATTCATTCCCTTGTCGGATTTGACACTTGCCTGTCACGGTTTGGAAGCTTCTTCATAATGTGTCGTCTCCTATCGGAGGTTTGCCACCAATTTGGCAAATATTTCTCTTTCGGCAGCAATCCTAATCAGGTCTTCCATGCAGAGACCAGCCCAGTTTTTATATTATCCATCCGTGATAGCTTTTTCCTTCCTCTATTCCTTTTACCTTCAATTGTTTATGTAAAGTTATTTGAATTAGATCATATTTTTTATTTCTTATGTGTCCTATACAGGGTGATTCAAAATTCAATGTACGAGGGTACCCCAGAAGGTAATGCACCACAATTTTTTTCTTCAACAATTATTTATTGAACACAATGAAACTAATATACACGAAAGAATGATGTTTCTCCTACACTCCCTATTTTTCCACAGAATCTCCGTCCCATTCTATGGCCTTCTTCCAGCGAGACAAAAGGGCGTGTATGCCCTGTCGGTACCAGCCCTTGTTCTGTTCACGCAACCGCGGCAAATTTTGGGAGCTCCGCCGAACCCTTTCTGATGGCCTCATCCTCTGTGCCCAGCGACTAACCGTACTTCTATCGACTGCTGATGCTCCAACCGTTTCTTGCTCCGCAGTGAGAAATTCAATGAAGCCACGCTGCTTGTAACGTACATCACTTACAGACGCCATATTGTTCTATTGCTGCACGTACGCTATTTGTCGGAAGAAACGGAAACTGCGCGCGCACTCCGAAAACTTCAAAGAATGCATATCTCAAGTTTCGCGTTCGTACCATTGTCAGGGACGGAGAAAAAAATTGTGGTGCATTACTTGCTGGGCTACCCTGATACAAACTTTTGGGGAGGTAGTATGGGTGATTCTAAGCAAAAAAGTTCATATGAACATGGGTACGAATTTGAAAGATAACAGATATGAACAGAAATAAAAATGCCGCCACCAAGATCAACAAGTTAATAACCCAGGTTCTGCAAGGCCTAGGAAAATGAATTTTGGAGGAATAATAGGGTCATAAAACTGTGTATACCGTTAAAATTTGAACGAATTCCAACAAGTAGTTTCCGAGTTACGCACTCAACATCGTAACACGTGCTCACATGTGAGTACTAACTACCACGTGTTACGATGTTGACTACTTAACTCGGAAACTACTCGTTGGAATTCGATCAAATTTTAACGGTATACACAATTTTATGTACCCTGTTGCTCCCAAATTTCATCATCCTAGATGTTGTAGAAAGTGAGTTATTAACTTGTTGATCTTAGTGGCGGCATTTTATTTCTGTTCATATCTTAGTTATCATTTAAGTTCGGATCCATGTTCATATGAACTTTTTTTCTTAGAATAACCCATACTACCTTCCCTAAAAGTTTGTACATTGAATTTTGAATCACCCTGTATAAGCAGTCTTGCTTATCTTAGTAGTAGTTATCAGCTCACGACCTTTACCAACTCATCTCAAGACTTCCTCATTACTAACCTTTGCTGTCCAAGGGATCTTCAACATCCTTCTATATATCCACAACTCAAAAGCTTCCAATTTCTTAATTGAGTTGGCTTTGAGGGTCCATGTCTCTACACAGTACAAGAGAACTGACCAGACATAGCATTTCTTAATGCGAACTCTGTCTCCGTTGCATAATATGGCCTTCGTTTTGATAAAATTCTGACGTGCCATTTCAATTCTGGAAGCTATCATCAATGAAATCTTGCATGGAAATGAGAGTGCTGCAATCAAGCTATTGTTAATCACCTCATTATCGGATAATTGATATCCATTTTCTAGAACGCTGGATTGGACGGTTTATTCTTAATCTCAATTGCTTCTGTGGGGCTAGGATACTTGAAACAATTCGTTTACGCAAAAGGACCATCTGAAGCGAACGGACCATATGCGAAAACGTGTAAAATGTATTCTTCCGCCTACATCGACATACCATGCAAAAGAGATTGTAGAGAATGGACTGGATGACTATACATCCAGCTTTGTTCAAATAAGTTAACTGTTACATCCAATAAATTTATAATTTTACAAAATAAGTAATGAACTCTGGACTGCTCTATACAAGTGTCCATAAAAGAATGTTCTCTTTTAATTCGCTACATCTCTGTGACCGTTGAATGTCAGTAACCATATATTTGCGAAGGAGAGGCTGGAGTCCGCGGATCTCTGAACGGAACACTGTTGGATAGGTCGTTGCGGAACCAGGACACGACTCTTCATCCATGTGACTTTTCTCTCTGAGGATATGCGAAAGATAGTGTTTGGGCCGCCATTGCCGGACGAGTTTAAATACTCGAATCATCACGACAATAATGGAAAACTGTAAATATGACATACTGGACAGTGTGGAGGAGTTTGAATATAGTAATAGGCCCTTGTTCAGAAAAACTACATTGGGTAGTTTTCTTCGGGAGCGTCTTCTGAGATTTCCAATTCTTCGGCACTGTTTTGTGTTATTAGGAACTTTAATTCAAGTTCAAGATATTTCAAGATCTGAATCCTAACGAAACAAATTTAGCTATAACAGTTTTGGGTACTAACAAAAATAATATTTTTATATAAAAGAAAGTCAAAACATTTGCCAGCATATTAGGCGCATAGAAAGCGACGCCTAAAAAATTTCATTGAGGGTTTCATTGCTTGGCATCTATGATATGCAGAGAATCTCATCATAACGGTTCAAGGGCGCTTTTCTAACAGTTATTCTAGTTTAACCAGCATCAAGCTTTCAAAATAACTCAGAAGACTAGAAACTGCCTTACCATATATACATATCATTGTAGAGAGACTAGCTCGGACTAAGTCCAAAATCCGAGTCCCAGGGGGAACTCTTATAGTTGGCGAGTGATATAAGGGAGCATTTCGCAACCTCATAACTAGGCTGGATGTTTTATTTGTGGCTTATTATTATTATTATTATTATTATTATTATTATTATTGGCAATATTTGTATTATCAGGCCATCTGCGATTCTTTTCCAGTTCATTAACGATTCAATTAACAATTCCGAATACGATAATCGAATGTGATAATAATAATAATAATAATAATAATGTTAATTAAAATGTTTCCCCCATTCCAGTACGCACTCGATCCACCTCAACATTTCATCATCAACCTGGTCCAACCCCCTGAGCTAACATCAGCCACCACCTTCCTCATCCCCCGCACTTTTTTTACCAGCACTCACTCGCTCAATGACCAGCATTACGGGTGAACGTGAGCCGGTTGACCGAAAAGCTCCAGTCAGGAGGGTGGGTTTTGAGACTGACCACGGCCCTCTGTTTAACGGTCATCCATCTCGTCTTCTTATGAAGGGTTCCACACACACACACTCATTCCTGCCTTCACCCCCTTGACTCCAAATCACCCAAGAGAAAACTCGCCTCGTCACTCCTCCCAATCACAACGATTGATGAGAACACAGGATTTCTTATTAATTTCGTTGGTCAACGTGCGCACACAAACAAATGGCAAAAAATCCCACCTATTATTATAAAATATTCATTGATACACAATTAAACAGAAAATAAACAATCCTATATAAGGAGCAACGCTAAAGGTTTTTTTTATAGCCTTCACCATTTCGAATAGCATTGGCTTCATTTATCATTTTGAAGTCACTGACTCCGTAGGAAATCTATGACCAAACATTATAGATACAAATTGTTTTTGGCAATATTATACGGCGGACTCAGAAAGCTTGGTTTTAGGCTTTTAAACGCTTGTTGTTGTTCGGTCCCCCATCTGAATCTAAGTATATCTGTAACAAGTCGAACAAGCGTGCCGAGATTATCGCATAGTTCCTGTAAGATCGTTGTCGTTTAAAAGGACTTGTACGGAGAACAAGGCATTTACTGTGCAACAGTTAACAAATGGTTTTACACGAGGTGTTCCGGATCCATATCCGGTTGAGAAATGGCGCGCTGAGAAAATGAACTTGCATATAGTCCATTGAACATAGATATTACTAGAGCACAGTGGAGATTAAACATACAGCGTGTAACAGAAAGATTCATCACATTTCAAAAATCTATATTTTTTTAAAAAAAATGAAGATACAGAGATGGCGACATATTGAAATGTTTGTAATAAGTTTTGTTAATAAGTAGGGTTAGGAACCTTAGGTTCTAAAAACATGTAAAATACGCAGGTTCATATTCCCTTAAAATCACTGAAATAGTCCCTTTAAATGCATAAATATTCTCTTAAAATTGAGTACTCCTTAACAAACAAACGGTACGAATAATTAGAAATTTCACCATTTTATTAATTTCGAACATTACAGTGACTAACAACGTATAGTTTCCAGTTTTCTGGGGTGAACCTCTGTCGATTTGTACTGTAAAAACGATCTTTCTACTTCACACGAAGTAATAGGGACTTTGGAAAATGCAGCAATTTCTTCTGCCGTGTAGTTTTGGTCTGGGATGTGATACTGTTCTCTGGATAAAATTTCTGAAGTTAATTGCACGCCACTCCAACTGGGTTTTTATCAAGAACACCTTTTAGCTTTGCATGGATAAGTACTTGTTTAGGTGAAACTGGCACTGATTCGATTGCTTCCACAACCTTCAACACAATAGCAACTGCTTTATGAAGAGGCAATCGTCCTTCCAAAATTTTTATGCAGTCAAGCAAAAGCGGCCCCTTATATATCTTCACCATTGCGATATGGCACCAACAGGCGTCGAATATTCTGATCAGTCGAGACCAATAGCGACGGTGGCGTTATCTGTTGGCGAAGGCGGAAACTAGTCCAGTTGATCATAGATCACAACAGCGATAACACAAGAAGCCAATGGGCCTCTCGGTGTAGGACAAAATGCAATGAAAATATGCCTTTTAGGTCTGATAAGCCCAAATATGTCACAAACCATTAAAAATGCCTTTTTAGGGGTCTTTATAACTCTTAAACTAAAACACATATATTAAAAAAAACACATTTTTGTGCATATCTCTTAGTACTGAAACCATAAACAAAATATGTTTTTACCTATGGTTCCTAACCTATTAATAAGTGTTCGATGTGCCCTCTTCTAGCTGCATGGCACTCATCTAGCCGATAATCAAATTCCTTCCATACCAGCTGAAACATATCTGGAGTCACTTCACGAATGGCGGCTGTTATTCGAGTTTTTAGCTCCTCCAGATTTTCTGGAAAAACACGGGTATTTAGGTATCCCCACAAGAAGAGGTAACAAACAATGAGGTCTGGGGATCGAGGTGGCCACAATAAGGCTTTGTGTTGTGCGTTCGCCATCTTGACAGTAACTGGCGGAATCCCTCTACGCCAATGAACAAATACTTGAAGTTCCTCTCTCTCCAATGATGTGCGGTTCATGAACTTGCGATCAACGCTTGCCGAACTATTTACGATTGAAATGTGATGAACCTTTATGTTACACCCTGTACAATAGTCTCACTGGCGCAAACAATGATGAAAGGGAGGTACGAAGCTACACGTGTCTGAATGTTAGATTCCACTAAAAAGGGAAAGGCCAATGATTTAAGCGACTTCGATAAATAGTGCTCGGATGGCTGATGCAAATATCTCAAGTTCTTATTGACTCTATGCCAACCCGAATAGAGTGTGCTTCAAACTTTTAAGTTCAAAATTCCATAGATGGTAAAATACTGTAGACTGATTATTTTGAGATAAGGAACCAATGGTTGGATATGCACATTTCAGGAGCACAAAATGCATAGCAAACAACTGCCTGCTGTGTCGATGTTGATCGTCGCGAGCAACTGAATAACAGATTCCTAATCGGAAGACCTCACTCTTGTGGATTAATTTTCTATGGAAGTAAATCAAGTCGTTGACTCTGAAATGATACTGCTTGCTAGGTTTCAAGGTGCCGGACTCCTTATACAACCGACACCAGGAATATCTAAAACAGTGCGGCAAAATTTAATGCGCTATTGTAATACATAGCGGTAGTCGTCACTTTGAATGAACACTTGCTCTGAGCTGTAAGTTGTTGCTATGAGGTGTAAGATTGCTTATGAATAAATGAAAATTTTTATTTGCTCTGAAAGCGAAAGCAGCTTACAAAAACTTTCCGCGCACGTATTACTCATTGAAGATCGCGTGGTGCCTGAAGTAAGCATTTCCGACTATTGGTTCCCTATCTCAAAATTGTTTACAGTCCTCTATCATCTGTAGAAATTTTACCCAAATTTGAGACATCCTGTATTTGCTGTAATTCGGGCCAAAGGGGGTGCAATAAAATATTAAGCCGATAGTTCTTATACATGATCAGTAGATATCTAATGCTGTGCTTGAACATTGTTAAGAGACTGGGTTCAACAATCCAAATGACGTTAATTGTGTAGAAGCACCCCAGCAGTACTCTTGGATACTATGACCTTGCCTTTTAGAATTATTGGTTATACTCAAGTATATACAGGAATTTGTAATTTAGTGGATTTCGTCTCTATACAAATAAAGAAAGAGTCTGGGGGGAGTTGAGTTAATCTATGACTACTCCTTTGGATTGCTTTCTCGGTTTTTCCTCCAAGAAATATTTATTCTGGAGAAATAAAACAACCGGAAAGGTCGTTTGATTGCGTGACTGGGTGTTTTATTGGCTAAAACAATTAAGGCTCTCTCTCTAAATACAACCCCCTCCTTCCCGGAGCCATAAAAAAGTCTGGCACGCATCAATCAAACGACGTAAAACGATTGTTTCGGGTGCTAATCCAAAAAAAAAAAAAAACGAAAAAGGGAGAGAAGAGGATATTGTCGCTTTACAGTTTAAACAAAATATGCTTAGGCTCTCGGAAAAATGGAAAAAGCATTCCTCCTTAGGAATTATTGATGGCATTGACAAATAACAGCAAAGCCGCTCTCTTTTCAAGGGGATGACAAGATTTAAAAACAAGTTTAAAATAAAAAAAGACGTCAGCAGCGAAGAAGGGGAAGGAAGGAAGGAAGGATCGAAGCCAGAGACAAATTCTCAACAAAACCGAGCTCATCATAATATATAATCCTCAGAGGAAATGGCTTTATGTTTGTGCTAAATCCAGGCAGGGGCTTTTATTGAACAAACGAATGAACGCCATCTGCCTGCCTGCGTTGAAAACCGCTCCTTCGTATCATTGCTCATTCCTTCGCCAATTCTTAAAAAAAAAGAAAACATACTTTAAAAAAATATTTTTTTCTCTTTAAAATTTCTTTTCATTATGTGCTATTTTTTCCACAGGAAAAAAAATTCTGCTTCTTCAAAGTGACAACAACCCGCTGCGAGAAAATTATTTATTTACCAAACAGAGAAATGTTAAGTTTCATGAAGAGCTGAGAAAGAGAGCGAGATAAATAGGAAGAGACACAGGAAAAAGAAAAAGGCGGGAAGAGGCAAAAAGTATATAAAAAAGGTATTTTCTCTCTCCCCTCCTTTCGTTTCCAGAAGCTTTCAGACACTAATTCTCTTAAGCAATGGAACTGGCGGTAAATCACGACCAAACGAGTCTGGTGTAATCGAGATAGACAAAAAAAAGGCAGAGCGAGTGAGGAAGCAAAGAAAAAAAAAATGCTCCACGAACAACAAGAAAACACAATACAGATACAAGTTCTCGTTAAGATGAATAAAAAGCAAACATGTACGTAAACGAAACGATTTAATAAAAACTGGACGACTCCCTGAACACGTGTAAAGGAAGCAGAAACGTCACGCCATAAAAACAAACGAGATATCAAATATCGGATACTATGAAAGGGAGGGGGGTGAGGCTAAAATGGGATTTATTAACAAATTTGGAAGAACCTTCACAACGAGATAATGTCATTTCTCCGCGTATCGCTACCTTTCTCAATGCACTTGCGTCACATAACTGGATTCTAGCAGAATAAAAGGTTTTGACTATTCCTTGCACCATTTTTCTTCAGGTTGACCAACGAGATATTTTTAGCGATTCAAAACATTGGAAACATACGGTGCCAAATCTGGCGAATAAGGAGAATATAGCGATTCCTCAAATTTCATTTTTTTCAAAGAAGCCTTGGCGCTCCTTTGAAGTGTATGCGGGCATTATCTTTCAGCAAAGTGACTCCTTGAGAAAACAGTCCCTGCCGCTTCGATCGGCATGTAAAAAAACGGACGGCTGACCACCATCCTTCCCTGGAGTAAGCTCCAGTCGACTTGCCATTTCCGATGTGCGGGATTCTTATTATGAGGCCAGTGAAAGCATGGAAAAATCGGAAAATAGAGAGCGTGCTGTGCAGCGGTGGTGAAATATTTAGACTCCCTATTACAGGTCTCATTTTCAAACTTTGGCTCGACTCCCTCTCGCATTTCGAGATATCGGTGGTAAAATTGAGACTGAAGATAGAAAATACAGAGTGTTCCAAAATAATCTTTATATCTTTGATCACGTTTATTTCAGAAATGGGGATAGGTAGAAAGGTGCGGTTTGCGGCATAATGTTCACACACACACGTAATTTTTGTTTTTTTTTATCGTTAGGAAGGCTTTGGACAACACATTTCCAGGATTGGCAGAGGAGGACCAATTTTCTGGCCTTCAAGGCCTCCAGACGTAACTCCATTAGATTTTTTTGGGGGGTGGCTTTGTGAAGTATACTGTCTACCATACACCGGTGCGGAACCTGCAGGAACTGCGAGCTCGCATCACAGCAGCAATTGCAAACGTTAATGAGGACATGCTAGGCCGGACATGGGAGGAACTGGAATATCGCTTAGATAAGATAATCATCCTATAACTCTAGATCATTTCTGATGATTATCTTGCATTAATTGAGGACTGCTTAAAAATAGAATTAATGTTATTGATGGCGACTCCAGTCCCTCATCCCTCCTATCGTGGGGTGATACAAGGTTCGAGCATTGGCCCTCTGTTATTTGCCGTTGCAACTTCAACGCTTTATAACAATGATTTCAAGCTTCATATTAGAAGCTATGTTGTACAAGTCTTATCAATGTCAAGAACAGGATGAAATCAATACCTCCATGCAGAATAATGTTGCGTTGATGAAAAATTGGTATCGTCAGAGGGGTATGAAACTCAATGCGGCCAAAACAAAGATTCTTATTATCTCCCGAAAATCCTCAACAAACAACACGTTGACTTTCTTAGGTTTCACCTTCGACAATACGTTGTCATTCCACACTCGCTGTGATATAATTATTTCTTGCCTCAAGAGGCAACGTTTTATCATGAAAAAGCTTTCTTCTTTCTTGTCAAACACTGAGTTAACTCAAGTAATACTAGCTAAAATTCTTCATTACCTTTACATAACATGGGTGAGTACGACCAAACAGAGTTTCCAACGTATTAGGGTCGCTTACAGTGATGTGTTGAGAATAGCGTTCAGGGCAACTAAATACGCCACTATGACGGCTCTATGCCGTAAATTTAATTTACCGACAATCGAGAAATTTAGAACAGTGTATCTTCTAAGTGAACTAAAAGGTGCCCTACGAAACAATCTCCACCCGGCCTCTTTTGTTCAAGAATAAGTATCGTCTCACCAGAAGATACAAGCTAGAGATACCTTATATGACCTCAAATTTTATTAGCAAACATTTTCCTTATAATGCTATGCAGATTTGAAACACGTTACCCTGAACATACGCTGTATAGCCATCGATTGTCGCCAACCCAAATATTTAGTGACTTGTGTTCATTTTAAGAGTAATTAGGGACCATTATTAAGTTCATCAAAATGACTAGGGAATTTATTTCCTTCGATTTTATGCAAATTTTATAATTTCGACTTTGTGTTTTATCCCTACCCCCTTTCTTATCTTTTATTCCGTTGGAATGCTGTTATTATTATTATTATTATTATTATTATTATTATTATTATTATAATAATAATAATAATAATAATAATAATAATATCCTGGTGCTACAAATGGCGCACACATTGAACTCTGTTAAACGGCTACTAAAACTTTAAGTGTGAGAGAACATTTTGCCGAAAACCGCACCTTTCTACCTATCCCCATTTCTGAAATATGTATGACCAAAGTTGTAAACATTACTTTGGAACACCCTGTACTAGCTGCTGCTCCTAGCTTCTTTTGCCAGCTTTCATTGCGATCCGAAAAATCCAATATCGCAAATCCCAGTAATCGTGAAGGTATGCCTGTGTACTTTATTTAGAAAAATAAAGGAAGTATAAAACTTTTTGTCCGCCTTCAGCACTTTCTTGGCCTTGCCAATTTGAGCTAGATGTTCGCTAATCAGAAAACATGAAAGAGGGCATTGATTACATCCCCACAGTGTTATGCCTTGCCCCACACATTTACGCGTCTACAGCACTACGTAATTGACAAGGAGTGGCTCCCACCTAGCCATCCCTTTTCTCTTCAGCAGAGCGATAATGAACGCCATGCAAATCATTACCCCTTAACACTCATTTCCAACATCCACCATAACATCCGTAAACTTGTCCTATTGATAATAAATAAGTAATTGGGAATCTATAATCTTTGGTTGGTTAGGCCTATGTAAAAATCTTGAAATATTGATAAATGAAATTTTATAGGTACCTAATTATTAATTTTGACTTATGCACAAGTGATTTCATAGTCTTTGATCCTTGAGTAATCACCAAGAGATCGACTTTTACAACGGTATATACAAGTTGTATGATAATTCTTGCGACTTTAAAGGAGAAGCATTTCCGTTTCCGACTTAGGTTCCTTTGCTGACTTTGCTACTCCTTAACTTTCTGTTTTAAATTTGGTCACATTTCCCGCAATGAGCGATCATTTTCTTGGCTCCGAGTCAGAGGTCTGTCTCTGACGTCGTCTATCATGTACGATCGTTGATTGACTATAGTTTTCCATCTTTATATAAAACACCACCACCGCCACTCTTACTTCGTTTCCCTCCCTATGATTTTTGCCAATCTAAGCGTGCTGTTTGCGGACCAACCATTAATCTATCATCGCCAAAACGAATGAGAGGAGCCGATAACTAATAATCCTGGGCAGTGGTGTAAAGATGGGGAGGCGTTCGGAATCTATAGGGCGGAGAATGGAGGCTGGCCAAGGGGATTTCGGTGCGTAAGCAGAATCATAATGGTTACACACTACTAGCCCTGCTTTACCCTTCCTTTTTTCCGCCATTGAAGTGAAAAGCTGAGGGAAAATTAAAGTTATGAGAGGAAGAACAGGAGAAGAAACCCATTAGTCATTGTCCTGGGATTGAAAAAGCAGAAATGATTAGTGTATGGGTTCTTTTCTTTTTTTTTTTTTTTGTTAGGCTAGTCGATTTATTTTTTTAAGCTTCTGTTTAATTTAGGAAAGAGACGTAAAGTATAAAATTTTAAAAGTGCCTGCCAATTTCTTGACAGCTAAAGAATGGATTAAACGCCCCAATAGGCTGGGTCGTTGATTTATTGAGACGTCTTGAAGCTTTTTCTAAACATTTATAATGAAATCTCTCTAATGTGAGTCGAATCTTCCTCTTTTAAAGCGTTATACCCCGAGTTGTGTATAATTTGAATGTAGGCACGCTGAATTTGAATCTATTCCCCAGATTATACAAAATTACAGGGCATTTTAAGAACTCTTAAGCAGGGAAAATTTTTATATCACTGCCAAAAGTATCAGGACACCTCTATGCTATTGTAAGAATAGCTAATGAAAAAGAACTCCCATGATGCAAAAGAAATGTGAGAGTAGCTAATAGGGCATTGAGTCCGTCAGCTAGCATGGCGACTTATCATAGGGTGCAGCAAAATTAATTTGCGAAATCAGTATTTCGAAATACTATGCATGATGCTATGCAAAAATACGAAAGAAAGGTCCCATAACGATAGGGCGACCTGGAATCACGTTGAAGAGAGACCAACATTCTCTTTCGCGGGTGATGCTGAAGAATCGCAAAAGCGTGCTTTCGCAGCGGATCCAGACGCCTGCCCGTCCACTGCAGTTCACGGCCCAACAGTGCAAAGAATATACTGTTAAAATTTGAGCCATTTGCTGTGCTCAGTTATTTAGATATCCGCGGCTGACGCTTTAAAAATGGTAAAAATAGTTTTTTTAAAAAATTTTGCCAGGAACCGCACATGAACAAATAGTGCCCTTATAAGCCACCTAAAGCGAAAAGGGGCGAAACAGCGTGTCAAGAATCAAGGAAAAGAGCATTTTTGTGTGCTTCTTGCATGATAAACTACCAAAAACTTGATTTTGAGTTGAAATCTCTTTTGGAGCAAAAAGTTCTCCTTCATGAGATGGGTTTCTTCGGAAGTGTCGGAAAGAGAATTATTTGGCCTCATAGATGAATGCTCTTCAGCCAGTCTTGTGTAAGTCTGGAGAAGGGAGAACTACGTTCGACCAGTGAAGGTCTCTAAGGTGGGTCACAAAGCACTAAGCGCTTCTATTGCGACTGAGGGCCCTTTCTTTTTTAGTAGCATTATCATAAATAGGCATACGCACTACTGCCATTACTACTAAACAAACAAGAAATTAATCCTCCCGAAGTATAGGAAAGTAGCGGAAGCCCTGAGTTCATCTATTTTTACCCCTTCATCTGCACTTTTTAACCGCCAATTTTTTTTTTCTATCAAAAAATTGATTTTCTCAAACGTATTATTTAGAAAATATAAAAGAACCCTAGCTTCTTTACTTTCTCATCATTTTCGATCGAATGATATATCGCATGCCACATGTTGCCATATTTTAAAGATCAAGTGACTGCCACCCATACAACTCCGACACCACTGGGACAATTTGGCCCAAACTTCATAGGCTGCTCAAAAACTAATATAGAATACAGTATAGAACGCCTATGTTATTTAAATGAATGAAAATATCCGTACAATTCCATGAATTTCAATTTATTCAACAAATAAACAAGCGTATGGCTTAGTTTTCCAAGCATCTGTCGAAAAGACATGACAGACGTAACCCCTGGTGAAACAAAAGTGAGAAAACTGTTCAAGACATCTCTAGAAGTGTTCTCTAATAACGTGTATTCCCTCCACAAGCTCCAAGGACCTCCGCGCATCTGTCATGCATGTCTGCTTGAGGAATATTCTCCCATTCTTCAATGAGGACCTGTGAAAGGTCGCGCAGTGATTATGGACTTGTTGGATGTTCCCTTATGAGTCTTCCAAACATGTCCCACACATGCTCGATCGGATTAACGTCCGGACTCATTGCTGGCCACTCCAATGTTGGAATGTTCCGTTCTTGGAGAAATTCCTGAGTGGCATGTGCCGTATGCAGATGAGCATTATCCTGCATAAGAACAAAATCAGGGCCCACAATACAAGCAGCAGGCACTACGTGATCTTCCAGAATGTCCCTGATGTTGGTTTGAGACATCCTGGGAGAACAACGAGATCAGTACGGTTGTCGATAGAGTCTCCTCCCCTAAATCATGACTAAACTACATCCCATTCTTTCTGCCTGTTGCATTGTTGCTTCTGCAAAGCGCTCTCCAGAGCGTCTCCACACATGCTGACGTCCATCACAACGAGTTAGACGAAATCTGGACTCGTCTGTAAAGAGAACAGACCGTCACTGACGCAGGTGCCAGTTGATGTGTGATATGACGTCTAGCCTCTCGGTGTCGGCACGTGAGATGAGGTATACGACTCGGCCTTCTGGCTCTCAAAGCACCTTACCGTAGTCTGTTTCTGACTGTTTGGTCAGAAACAACCACTCCAGGTGCCGCACGCAGTCGTTTTGCAAGTCTCTAGCAGTTGATATTCGTCGGCGAAGAGCAGAAGTATGAAGATATCGGTCCTGCATTCTTGTCCAGCCATTCGCGAATAACGACCAGTCTGTTCCTGGGGGCGGACCTGATTGAGTAGCCTTCTTTGAGTAGCGTAACAGCTCTTGCAACTTCCTCCACCCTGAGATGTCTCGTTTTGTCTTAATCAAACGTATCAGAGCTTTAACATGCAAATTAATGCAGTTTGAAGACCATGTGACCTTTGTCCTATGGTTATGACCATTCAGTTTTTAAGGGGTCTCTGGCAGTTTCATTTTAAACCAACGGAAAAAAGGTAAACTCGAAAAAACATCCAGTGATTTCAATAGACCACATCTAATTTATCAAAAAACTATGTAACATTTTATCGGAAGTTCTTGATCTTGAGATTTTACAAATGTTTTCAGAAGTGTTTCTCTAATTCTTTTGAGAAGTGCAGTAATGTAGATTTTGCCTAGAGGAATCTGCATATCGAATTTCACTCATCTACATACCTAAATATCATATAGATCACTTGATCCCCTCTAACTCCAATCTTCGTAATTCCGACCCCAGTGACCCAATCAAAACCAAACTAAATAGTGAAGGTATAGTAAGCTATATTTCGAATTTCAACCTTCTACATCAAAAAGATGCAGAAATTATGAAGGGGAAAGACGGTCGGATGAGCAGACGGACTTTGTAAAACCAATAAATAGCTCCATTCTTCCGCTACTTAATAATTAGTGTTCTGCATTCATGGAGTTTGATGCTTTTTAAATGCTCGAAAACTTTCCTCGGAAAAATGAAGCAAAGAATTGCGATTACTTCAAGAACTATTTCACGTACTATCTGACTTTCTGTTTTTGTTAAATTCAAATATACAGCATCCAGGAAGATTTTTTTTTTGTAAAATTCCTTCAGAAAAATAAAAAAAAGAGATCCACATCTTTAACATGGAACCTTTTAAATTTAAAGTGATCAGTTAAAAGAGTGCTCAAGATCAGTGCTTTTGTAAATTGAATAAAAAAAAAATTCAAATTCCCATCAAAAAATTTTATTAATCCTTCTACCAATCACATTAGCGACTAAACACATAAAAGTAAACCTGAGCTAGTACCTTGTACAAAAAAGGGGACGCGTTTGAATAAGTAAAGGGAAAAAAACTCCAGTTCTTTCCTTTTTCCTCTAGACGAAATCAAGTGAAGTTTTTCGCCGAAGGAAGAACATTTCTGGCGTGGTGGGAGCAGGAAAAAAACCTACGCTGGGGATGGAGTGGGGGGGGGGGGGCGGTTTAGTCCAAGTCCCCCGGGACCGATGCCAAAACGCCTACGGTGCAGAAAACTTAAGGAGGAGGATGAAAAAGAGAAAAGAGAAGTATAGGAGCGAGAGAGAGAGAGAGAGAGAGAGAGAGAGAGAGAGAGAGAGAGAGAG
>JAHWFO010060774.1:1077287-1088997 GCA_023313115.1 Rhysida immarginata
GGGGGGTAAAAAAACCAGACGAATTCTGGAAGCTCATAATCACGCCATCCCAGTCGTGCACCTACTGTTTTATGCTCACTAACTCAATAGAATGGCCTCCCCCCCCCCCATACACACATACACCCCCACGTCCTTCTACTCTTCCCCGTCCCTCCCTTTACTTTTTCATTGGGTTCTTCGGTCTTGCGCTTTACAACATCACCGCCGCTAATTGGCAAACACAGTCCCCACTTAGGGTCCCTTCCTCCTCCTCCTTCCCATCATGCAAACGAAGGAGAATGAACTCGAGTCAAATTCTCAAAAGGCATTTTTGGCTTTAGTGTTTTTTGTGGTTTTTGCTGAGATTCGTCTTCAAACGGTCTAGGCTCCTCTCTCTCTCTCTCTCTCTCTCTCTTTTTTTTAAACTCCCATAAACCATTTCGGGTTATCCCTCTTCCATCGTCTTTATTCCTCCCTTCCTTCTCTTCCATATGATTATTTGGTTTATAATAAAAGAGATCCCTTAATAAAATAACCTATTTCATTTTATATCTGATAATTCCTATTTATTTCACATGCATGAAATTTTTTTTAATTTGAAAAAAGGCCGCTAAAATTTTCACTGAAACTCTTCTGTTAACTTGCGATGAATTAAATCATAATTATCATTTTAAAATAAATTGAAATGGTACATTCGCACAGGCCTCGCATTACGCAGGCAAAATTTTAACATATCTTCGGGAATGGGGGAGGGGGAGGTGGAGGAGAGAGCGTATCGGGGCGAGAGCATAAGAGACACATTAGTAACTCCAAACTGGCTCTTCGGAGCCAAACAATTTATTTAGAAAAATATTAATCTCAACGAAGAGAGTTCGTGAATGTCGAATTTATTAACGTTGCTTCATTCGTATGAATGCTACGGCCATTTCTTCATTTTTGAAAAAACATTGATATCACACAATAGGCTTAAATGACGAATATAGAAGAAATGAAAGGACGAGACACAAGAACCCTGGAGTAAAATCAAATAGGCTTAACCGATGATCATAAAAAAATGTCTAGACAGTGCGTTAATTTCATTTGGTTCTGCTATTTGCCTTTTCGAAGGAGTTAGGTACACAAAATTGGTCACATAGTAAATACAGACGGATTTTTTTTTTAATTTTTCTTTCAAATTTTTAACTTATCTTCTCGAATAACGAGTTTTTAAGTCAATTTTAAGGAAAAAAATTTTGAGTTGGGGAAATGAAAATATGAAAAAATTATGCGGTCGACCAAATGGGTGACATGTTAAATCAGCGTAACATTTAGACTAGAAAGAGTCACTCAAGAGTGTGCTTCCCCCGTTCCTTTTCCCAACGGTGTGCTTCACTGTAATTTAAATGTGTTAGAAACCTCAGCCAACCTGGCCAGCTCAATCTGATCTTGAGTGACTTTTTCTAGCCCATTTTCTCAAAATCTTTCAAGGGGAAGGGTGTGATTAAAAATTGTTTTTAGACTAATGTGGTGTTGCTCTATAGGGTAAAAATTGGAAATTTTTCTCTATCTTTAATAGTTTTTGAGTTAGCAAATGGATAACCTTAAATTTGGGGATCAAGGTCAAATTTGAGTGCGGCAATGTATTCCCCACCCTTCTATTACCTATAAACCTCACTCATCAGATCTCGCCTACCTGGCGGCTTTGAGATATCTGCCATATTACCAGACTTTTTGGACACCTTGTATAGCATATTCATTGTTGTTATAATAACTTGCTACTATTCTGACAGAAATTTTACAACAATAAAAGAAACTTTATTTCAATGTCTTACTAACTTAAAATATATGCACTGCCCTGCCAAAAGTATACGGAACCCCTCTTCATTCACTCTTTATGAAAATGCTACCGACTGCTGCAACACGACGAGGAAAGCTGGCGACAAGTTTTCTTTTTACACTTCTCTGGCGGTTATGTTGCCACTTGGCTTATAAACTGGTGACGATTAGTGAACGATGGCTTCTGCATTAGCTCAATGCGGACTCTGGGCAAGCTTCTGTTGAACGAGAAGCATGGCTTGTAGCATTGTCTTGCTGGAAGAAACAGTCTGGTGAACTGCCAAAAAATTCTGCCCTCTCTCCAGGAAGGCGATTTTCCAAATCTCTTCGTAATTTTGGGGGATTAATTATTTATTGGGTTTCATGGCTTCTGCAACGAAGCCCACACGGAGACCCCACCACCAAAGTCCTTCAGAGTGGACACAACGTACTCTAGACCGTATCTTTCTTTTGAACCGTCAGATTTTTAGAGAAAGAAGTAGCTTTCATCACTCCATATAATCTTTAAAGTCCAGTCTTCACTTGATCAATGGCGACACTTCTTTCACCTTACAGACGATGTAGAGCTTTGAGACAAAAGGTTTCCTCTTTCTGGCTTTTCCGAAGGCGCCCATCTCATGACGGGTTCACTGATAAAGCAGCACTGATGTCCTGAAATGTGTTTTTGCAATTATTCAAGATGATTTTGCGTCACCCTATTTTAATGTATTGAGATGTCCAGGTAACTGCTTTCTACTAACGAGTCTGACAACTCACAACTTTTCGGCATCCTGGTTGACGGATACATTAGAGTGATCAATATGAGAGTAAAAGCACAATAAAACAGGAATGTTCGAATAGTTTTGATGGTTTTACGAACTTCAAAGTTTTTTTCCCCCGAAATCCGATATTTCATGTGCAACAACCTCATTTATTGAACAGCGGCGGCGTTAGTAGTACGCGGGGCTTGGGCTTTAAGAACGACCTCAGGCATGAAGCACAGACCCTCTCAAAAATGGGGCCTGGAGCAACCGCCCGACTTGCCAGCTCCAAACATAAGGATTTTATGGACACCCTGTATTTTCGTAGCACTTAATTAGAATTCAGAAAAAAATTGTCATTACGTTGAAGAAAATGTTTTTTCTCATGTTGCTTACTGGGAATCGTTACCACTACTAATGAGCGAAAACGAAACTCTTTAAAAGTTTCCTATATATACAAATAAAAAATGAAGTAAGTATAAAGGATCCTAGGCTCAAGAGAGTTCCTTATAAATGCACCTAGAAAGGAAGAAAATTTAAAGAAATCGTGTCTAAGGACGAAAAACGGCAATGATAGAAAAGAAACTTTTTTTCCCGCCCGCCGTCCGCCGTTTTGCCTTCGCACGGTCAGCAAACCACGAAATGAGACATCGCCGTTGCCCAACAGAAAAGTTAATAAATTATGGTCGTCAGAAATCTTGCAATGACAAACTGATCTGGATGGGAGCCAAATGATGGAAAGAGAGAAGAAAGAAAGAAAGAAAGAAAGAGCTGGAGGAGGAGGAAATGACGCAAATGCTACTGGCAAAAGAATTGCATACAACGGAGAACAAAAAGAAAATTATTGCAACTCTCACTGTAGCCGTCCGTATCATTCCTTTATCATTCAAAATATTCATTCTTTTCTTTTTTTAAAACAAAATCAACCATTTTTTTTTCAAAAAGACTTTTTTCCTTTAAACTGCGACCTGATTCACGCTACTGTATTGCCTCCCCAATCCGCTTTCACGTTCATCATCATCATCAACAAAAGAACAAATAAATAAATTTCGATCTGCTCTTCCGAAAAATATTTTTAAAGAAAAAAATAAATAAACTAAAAGAAACTTATTTTATCAGTATCGAATCCTTTCTCTAAAAGCAAACAAACGAAGCAAATTTAATGAAGTCCGCTCAGCGTCTTTTCCAAATATTGCCGCGGACTTAACGAGATTGCTTAATTTTAATGATGTTCGAAGAAACTTAAACACCTCCTTGATTAAACTTTGTTCTCTATTTACAAATTTACAACATGAAAATTAACTTCACGGACATTAATAAGCTAGCATATTGCGATATTAATTTTTTTTCCTTACCTGGAGCCTGATTTGTTGAAGGCGACATTGGTGAGGGGAAGAATGTGAGCTCTGAGCAACTGAAAGAAAGAAATAGAAAAGACTAAGTAAATGTTTTAAAGTCAAACTGTTCTCATTATCTTTTTATAACTTGTAACCAGAGTTCATCATTTGTTAAATTTATAAACAAAACAAAGTTTTAGCAAAGACATTTTAATTTACAGTGTCCCTCTTGCAGAAATGTTTCCCGAGAAGAACAGACAGTTATTTTCAAGATAATGTTGGGAATATTTTCTAGAAATCTACAAGCAATCTTCATAATGGCTAATGAATTAGAATCAAGTGTTTAACATTTTACTGGACCCCATTTGGTCCGAATTATAGCATGTATGCGGTTGGCAAAGAGTCAACAAGGCGTTGAAGCACTTTTAAGTCAATGGAAGACCAAACGTTCACCAGTCATTTGTTCTTTTACCAGATTTGTTGGAAGAGGTTCTTGCCGTTCTAACATGTCCCAAACGTTCTCTATGAAGTCGAGATTTAGGGTTGAGATATGGGGAGATCAGGACAAATGAAGGAACTTATCTCCGTGCTCGCTAAACCACTGTTCTTTTTTTTTCTTTCAGCGTTTGTCCCGTGTGGTGGTGGAGTCCACAACCTTGGATTTTTGTCTGTCGTGGGCTTGGTCAGGGTGGAGGCCAACGATGCGTAAATCATTGTGCAGCGTATCGCACCATAGTTATTTTGGTCTTCCTTTCGGCCGTTTACCGATGACCTCCAATTAAAAACCCTGCATCGCCATGGTGTTTTCTCCACTTCTCAGTACATGGCCGTACCATCTGAGACACCTTTCGCGCATTTTATTTGTGATTGCTGCCACTCCAAAACGTTGTCTGATGTGATAAAATAGAGTGGCGCCGGCTGATCTTCGTAGCATCTTTGTTTCCATTACACTGAGCCGTCTTTCTATGTCTTTTGGTTACACTGAGCCCATAGCTTTATTGTGGGCGGCCAGCATTCCGTGCCATATAAAGCTATGGGCCGTATAACAGCACGATATACTGTATCTTGGATTTCAGTCTTTCAGGCATCTCTTATCGCATAGAACTCCGGTTGCCGATCTTCACTTCAACCAAGCTGCGTCATATATACAGCCTTCTGAACGTTTAGTCCGAAATGCGCCAGTCATTCTTTCCACTTTTGTAACTGTTCTTCTAGGTCTGTCTTGTTTTTAGATGTTATTGCCACGTCTGCATACAACAGGTTGCAGGCCTCTGAAGATCGGCGGTGACGACATCCATTACTATGACAAAAAGGAGGGAAGAGAGCGCGGTTCCCTGATGGACACCGACATTAACAGGAAAATCACGTGAGTCCCTGCTGCTGCCCGAATGCAGCTCTTCGGCTCCTTGTAAAGCAGGCGGATCCAACAGAAAAAGCGCATATCATATGACCTGGCATGGTACACGATCGAACGCTTTCTCGAGGTCTAGAAAAGCCATGTGGAACTCGCGGTGTTTTTCGGATATCCGAATTGCATGAATTGCATCAGTTGTACCGCATCCTTTAACAAAACCGCACTGGTTTGGGGTGGGTTCCACAATTTCTCGGATACGACTATCGATGATCCTTTCGAAGATTTTCATGGTAAGTGGTAGCAGACGGATCGGCCGGTAAATGGCGCAATCAGCGGGGCTGCCTTTCTTCTTCCATATGAACTAGTCCCTTGATAGTCATGGAAGGTTCCAGTCATCTGGAGTCTTCATTTCCTCGACGATCTTATTAAAGAACTGCGTCAGCCAGCCCGCAGGGTTCCAGAGTCGTGACATCCACAAATCAGCTGCAACGTCATCGGGTCTCGTTGCCTTTCCTTCCTTCATCTTTTGCAAGCTGTGGCAACTTCGCTTATTGTGATGTTATAGATTGCCACTGTTGCACCATCGTATGCGAGGAAGAATAGCATTGTCGTCCAGGATAAAAATGCAGCAATGCAGGGCACACTCAAACCTTCCATGAATATCAGGGGATTAGTTCCATATCAGCAGAAAAAACTCCAAACTACAAGGTACAACCAAAACCTTGAGTTATGTGAATAAGGGCATGCCTATGATTGTACCACCAAAATCTATGATTCAAATTCACGGCTTCATAGGGATCCCGCCAAACTCTGTCTACAGTCGGTACAAAATCAACGTCTATCGTGATTCGTTAAACATAAACTTTTTCCAGTCTTTACTTATTCATTCACAACGTTGCAGACATCATGGTAGGAGAAATCAGGAATTTTTATACAGGGTGGATACAAAAATGACCCTCCTTTTTTATTTTCGTAACCGAAGCAAATATGAAAATCTTGATGAATCCAATGAATAGGAATTTGTGGGTGACCTATCCCGTGGTGCACTTTTCATCATCCCAAATATGCAAATTAGGACACATTCAAATTCTATCTTAAAAATCATAACAGATACACGAGAAATTCCAATTGAAGACTTGTTCAGCATGGAATTCCGAACAAAACAAAAAAAAACTTCTAAAATCCGATGAACGGATCACCAACAATCACATGTTGAATTTATTATTTACCTCCCTATGCACTTCACAAAGACATTTGAATGTTCAACATGCAAATCAAAAATTACCAAAAATTACCATAATAACATTCACTTTCATGAGGAAAAGCAAATAAAAGGCATGTGTCGTTACACTGAGCACATTTATGATTAACTTTGGAATAAAATTTTATATTCACTGTGGCTGTTGGTAAATTACAAATAATTGTGATTGTTGGTGATCCGTTCATCGGATTTTTGAAATTTTTTTGTTTTATTCAGAATTCCATGCTGAATAAGTCTTCAAGTGGAATTTTTCGTGTATTTGTTACGGTTTTTAAGATAGGATTTGAATGTGTCCTAATTTGCATATTTGGGATGATGAAAAGTGCACCATGGTAGAGGAAATCAAGGGTTCCCCACAACTTCCTATTCATTGCATTCATCAAAATTGACATATCTGCAACGGTTACGAAAATAAAAGGGAGGGGAGGATAATTTTTGTATCCACCCTGTATAGGCATGCGACTGCAGATTTGGATTCTATTCACTTTCGGGAATAGCATTGATTAATTAAATTGGTACATACGGCTCTGTTTTAAACAAAGGCGGCCTCACTCATGATTGATTTTCTTTGAGCCATAGTTGCCTGTTTTATACAAGGAATTCTTGAATATTGGACTCTCCTAGGATTCAGTCAGCTTCGTTGCTGTTTCAGTTGAGATCACCAACAATAAGTCTCTTTTCGAAATCAGTTATGTCCTTCTTTTTCCCCATACTGACTAAAGTCGGCCAATTCCTTCTTAAATAACTACACGCTTCAATCACATGATCTCAAAATATTTTGCATAAAAACATACATGCGTACATGTGTCTAATTCATTGACCAGTGCGTGTGCATGACGAATGATATAATCTAGGAATGTATGAGGTTGTAATGCAAACCAAAAGGTACTCCCACACAAAATCAATGAAGATTAAATTCTCGCTCATTATTTGCTTTTTTGTGTTACAAGATTTTGGATATCTTCTTAAAAATAAGAGAAGCCAATGAATCATTAAAAAAATACGTTCAAATGGAATGCATGGAATTTCAAATAACTCCATTCCTCTTCAAATTCAAAAAAATTCTTCTTTAATCCCAAACTTCCAATCAAAAGCGTCTCTGAAAAAACATAGCAAGATTCAAATGATCATGATTTAGCAACTTCTTTCATTGCCTCTTAAAAACTCTCAAGAAGAATCTTTAATTTTTACAAGTGACCAGCAAATATTTTCTAGAATATACTCCAGGAACATGATTCACGAAATGCAGACCAAAAACAAAATTCTTCAAAGTAACAGAAAGCTCTATGGCGAAAAAAAGATTATTTCTTTCCAGACTCAACCCTTAGGAAATTACCAAAGGGCGATAGCACTCAAAATTGGGTTCATCACTCGAAAAAGTGGAACCCGCTGACAAGACGGAGCGAAGCAGAAAGGAATTGAGGTATTTCAAAATAAAAGTCTAATTAAATTTACTCCTAATTTCATTTAATTAAATTTTCACCTAAGCTATTCCAAACAAAGCCAGAAATTAATCATGAAGAAGTAAACTCCGAGTTTTTTCATGTACCCAAAAACTTTTAAACTCCTCAAACACTCTCCAGATAAGTAACTCTTATTCATGCAAATAAAAACTCTACAACAACGCATTAATAATAGAAGAGACTGTATGTGTACATGAATGAGTAAACAAAGAAGCTCCGCCGAGTGATAATCAAGGGTTAAATATTTACAAAGAGGAGTCGAGAGAATTCCTCAGGTTAAATTCTTCCCCCGACCTCGCCTTTCATCATCTCCAGTTTTCAATTTAAAAAAAAAAAAAAACTCAAGCTTAAATCTTTAACGTAAAACAGTAGCTTCAAATCGATTTAGCTTTTATAAAAATTGAATTCATTCCTTCCATATTTGTTTATAGTCCTATCCCCTTATTCTATCTCTTTCAACGGCTCACCAGAGCTAATAGCGTCCAGCATAGAGCAAACAAACAAAAAGCAGAACTCGTGTAACATTTTTAACAAGGAAAGATATAGGAAAGTAACAGAAGTCCCGAGCTGAAGGAAACTGGCTATTAAAGTGGGGGTATAAAAATGGAGATTAAGAAGTGGGACATAAAAATCGAGTTAAACGGTGAAGAAAGAGTAAAAAAAAAAGTGGGTAAGAGCACCGCTCAAATTTTTATCCTTTTTATCCAATTCATTTTTTAATCACAACACTGATTTTTTTGTCATATGCTGTCATCAGAAAAATATTAATATTCATACCTATCCTCATAAGTCCAACAATCCGGCCTTAATGTAGTTCTTACCTGGAGGAATTTGCGTGCACACGAAATTACATATCTACTGCGTGTTGCAAACTCCTTTCGGCATTTCGAATCTCTTTAGCTTATGGAATCGAATCACGTGCAAATGAAGTCAGTAAGCAGTAAATATCCAAGTTTCCCCCTGCGATTTGTCCTACTCTGTTGACTCGACAAACATCAATCCTGTAATTAACTCATACCACTTTCACTGGTAGCAATTGTATCCGTGATGTTTGACGAAGCTCTGTGAAGGAGGCATGTAAACCTTATCTTTTACACGCAGTGTCTGGGAGATCAAGCAAGAAGAGCAGAGACAGCGTACGTACATTATTATCTCCTAGAAAAAAACGTGCAACTATGCCACTGCATCTGTCCAGAATAAAACTTACGTGTGATTTGTCTTTTGACTTTGCTACTGAATGGCCAGATTTCGAAGTTTAGGGTGAACTAAAACAATAGGGACAAACTTCAAGAAGCGTTTCCTGACCAAAAAGTAATAAAAAATCTCCTATGAGCAATATCCAGAAATGGACGTTTATCTGTAATACAGCAATTAGTGCGGAAAATGACTTTATGTGGCAGTAATTTTGTCAAATTTTACAAAAGATGTTCGAATTGGCCTCCCTGGGATGCAATGCGAGAGTTCGCACGTCGCATCTAGGAGTGCCCCACTCATTCGGTGGAGCAAAATCAGCTAGCGATAATCCTGCACATGTTGCATTGATAATAGTGTTCTGCCGATACCGATACCAAAAAGTATCGATATTTGCCGGTATCGAGAACTCAGGTATCGTATATTGTAACATGGCTCAAGCATTGATAGTATCGATATTTTGCAGTCTTGTAATAGTAATTAGGTCTAATAGTAATGAGTGATGTTAGCCTCCACGTGCTCCAATATCGGTTCGGCGTCCTCTCAAAAATGCATTTTACCATATAAATAAATACTCATTTTTACTCGATTCTATCGATACTTTCTCATTGAGTACTCGATATTGGTATCGAGTATTTTATTAAAGTACTGGATACCGGAAGTATCGATGCTTTATTGGTATCGCACATCACTAGTTGATAAGGACAGTAGCTGTTTGCATTTAAGATTCCCAATACAGTCTTTTGGCTAATACCATGTTGGCGGGCCACTTGCCTGGAGCTTGTACCAATATCTTGTAAGACATGTTCTTGTAGGCCTGCTGTACGAATATGCCGCAGCCGCCTCTTCCATCAAAAAACCCCTTCTCACACAAAAGGTTTTGCGATTTGGGTAGTGCTGTCCGTCGAGGTACTTTTCTTAATACATCCGCGGGGCCTCTATTCTATGTTCTTTTCAGTATGTGAATACCATCTCGGCTTGTTCCTGAGATGAATACCGGAACTTGTAATTCAGTCGCACGACGATCATTCAAAAAGTCACTCTGCAACAGAAAACAACATTCTGACCCTATGGTTATATGGGCATGATGTCGTGCGTACAATTATGGCCTTTTACATGGAAAAAGAAAAGAGGAATAACAACTATGGAGGTTTACTTGCAGTAAGGAGAGGAAAATTCAGCTGTCCAAAATGACATTTAAACTATGCATTTCCGGATTCATATTGAGATGAACTTTTTTTTTTTTTTTTACTTTCCTTGTGAGGAAACACTCCCTGTATTTCTCCCTATTGTTTAAGTACAGCCTGTATAGCATAAGCACCGAAAGGAACCCTATAATTCCGACGCCAGTGGGTCAAATAGTGGTCGAATACCATAGTCAATGAAAAATAATAATAATGAAAATTAATATTCAAGAGGAGCATACCCATAGCGAAAAAATATGAAATTGCTTATATGAAAGGGATAGAAAGATAGAACAATAATATTTTTAAAAAATCATTTTTTTCTAATTTAAATTCATAAACATCAAAAGAAGGAAAAAAGGCGTGAAGGCAATTCCATTTCAACAAAAGAGGGAGAAGCCGTTATAAAATAAGCAGCTAATCCAAATCAAAACAATGATAGCGATCCATCAATAGAGAATTGAAAATTGATTGGGCGGATTATAGCCAGCACTTAACTTTTCTTTCAAAAACCCATTGGCCTCGATTGTTGTTAACAGACTGTCAACATCGAAATCAGCCTATTTGGCAGCCACACAGCATTATCATTCGCCGCCATTCCATTAAGCAGGTTCTGAAACTAATGAAGCAAATGACTCTCAAGCATGTTACACTATGCTTCATAAATAACAAGTAATAACGTTTTAATCTAGGACTCGCTATTGATATTCGACTAAAAAAATTAATTAATTAAAAAAAAATTAAATTAATTTAAAATTAATTAAATTATTCACATCCTTATTAAAAGAATTCTAATCAACCGCTCATAATCTTATTTTCTAGGAGAACTGCTAAGTAAATTAGCAAAAAAAATCTAATTAAAATCCAGCTCGAGTATGAGCTGCAAACATTACTGTACAAATTGAAGGAATTCAATTAATAAATACACGAGTGATCTCCAAATTTCTCATTATAGCATAGGTCATAGACATATTAGATACAAAACGCTCACCAGCCTAACCCTATCTTCTAAGGAAACCGCAAAATACGTCTCTTTAATTTTGATCGATTAATGTAGAATAATACAATTTTTATGCCTTTCACTTTCAGGTTCCTAGAAATGAAGCTCTGTAGAAATTCTCATAATGAGCGTGCATCTCAGCGATTCCTTCCAGTTAAAAGTAAGGATGGATTATTATCATTATTAATATTAAAAATTAATTAAATTAATTAATTAATAAACATAATGGGATCAGACTTTCATCGCAACACTTAATTTATTTATCCCAAAAACAAAATTTTTAAAAATTACATTTCATTCTGGTTGTAAAAGACAGGAAGTTGAGTACGTTACAGTTCGAATGTCTGTTCTGATAAAGCCGAGCTGCAATAGCAGCATTCTCATTA